>PVLC010001931.1:109842-127796 GCA_004027655.1 Graphiurus murinus | reverse complement strand
GGTGCTCAAAGGTCAAGCAGCACAAGTTAATGACTACGAAAGTAAAAAAAAAGCCTTTTTAGCATTGCTATTAGTGATGCTGAATTAGTGCAGAAGCAATTTAAGACAGGCAAAGTTAACTAACGCGTTTCAAGAGGTGTCAGAATAGACGTTTCAACCTTTCTCCTTCCTTTCTGATAAGTAGTTACTCAGAAAAGCCAACAGCTGAAAACACAGCCTAGGCAGAAGTCACCTGTTCTATAGTCAGTAGACTACTGCTGTTGAGTTGCATTTAAAAGGTACCATAGTGGGTGATAATTTACATTCTGGTAGGTCAAGAGCATATAAATCAGGGTCAAATGTTGGACCAGAGGATAAATACCAGTGAATATATGCCTTGCTATAGGATAAGAACTACTTTTGACATTAACTCTTAATGATTTCATATTGTTTATGCATTTTGTTATTTAACTCTTTACTTTGTTCTTGATCACTTCAACTCAATACATATAATTAGCAAATTTACCATGTATATAGAAACAAAAAGTAAGCAAGTAAAATAGAAATGGTATGGATGCTTTTAGCATTCTCTAAGGTTTTGTATGGCTATATTTATGTGAAAGAATGTGAACTATGATAATTCCAATTAAGGATTGTTTTTCTATTATCAGTCCTTTTTTATATCTCTAGACCAAATCAACTGAAGAGTTCCGTAATGTGGAAAGGAGAACTGTTTAAAGTGTTATTATTTACAACGGCTTATCACTGCAAATCAAAATTGTCTCGAAAATGGTACAGTAACATAGAACTTTCACACTGCATCCAATGTAATATAGAAGCTGTAATCTATAACCCCCAATTTGAGACTTGAGTTGAAAGTAGCCTATTTTAATTAACTTCATAGTAACCAAATATTATACATTTGCACATATATATTTCTTCTAATGAAATATCGATCTTATCTTTTATCTATATCATTTAGATACAAAATTTTCTCTGCATTAAAAAGCAAGCATTTGGAAACTACTGATCTAGTCTCTCCTTTCAAATTCTTATCAGAAATCTCTTTCTACAACCCAAATTTGACCATGGCTCTTTTCTGCTTAAGATGGGTCAATGGCCCCCTACATGATATAAAAGTTCAACTCCTTTGTATCAGCATGCTTCCTGGCTGCTGTTCAACACCCTCCCCCAGCCTCTTCCCCCACCACGTCCTTTTCCATGCTAACCTCAGGTCACACTTCATTTCTTACATTTCTGGGACTTTGGCATAGTCCTAGTTTCTCCCACTTTTTAAAGAGCTGTGTTCAGTACCTATGATACTGACTACACTATCCAGCTTTCTTCTCCCCTGAGAGAATCCGTTTTTATTTTTCCAAATTCATCGTAAGTATAAAGTCCTCCCTGGCAACTTCCCCGCACCCAGACCCAGAGTTGGGTCTTCCTTACACTGTATTCCCCCAACACACGGTCTACACCACCATTATCGAATTCAACAAACTTCAATGTAGTTTTCTGTTTGTTTTTACCTTGGACTTTCCAACCAGACTGTAAGTTATATGAGGACAGGGTCTTTGAATCCCTGCTACATAGGATAGGATTGTTCACAGGTGGTAAGTAATACATACTTGCTGAGTAAATAAAAAGTGACTAATTCTGACTTTGTCATACTTGCTTAGAGACTAGTGTTCATGTTTACCTTTGTTTAGCAGATCCCTTCTCCATAGATAATCTAAAATTGATAGTATAAATAAAATTATATGGAGAATACTTAAAATGCTTAAGAGAACAAACTTCTCAAATCCCCCCAAGTACTTTATAAGCATCAATTTACATACAAACAATTGATATGCTAATTGCAATTTAGCCATATTTGTTCATTAACATTGGGTCCTTAAGGACCTCTAATAGGTTAGGGTTTGAATGACTGAACCTTGTTAACTTAGTTTGCCTTCCTACACATAAAAAATACTTGCTTAAAACATTCTGTAATTCAAATAATTTTCTCAAAATCAAAAAGGCCTTTCCAGTTTGCAAGATGCTTTAATAACTATTGTTTCAGTTTGTTTTATATGATTTCAATGGATTGTTACTTAAAGGATTAAAAAATATCCACAAGGGTATTGGTAGAGGCAGTCTGTGATGTATTGCAAAGCTCCAATTCTTTGACCTAAAATAGAAGGCCCTCTCGCATGAACCATCTGCTGTATATCCTGTTCTATGTATTGTGCCACGCCCTATAACTTTAGCATCCAGTTACACAAACTCCTTGCCTTTCTTGAGGGATACAATGTCTTTTCATGACACCACGCTCTTAAAGATATTGTTTTTCTCTGAAATGGCCTGTGCACACTCACAACCACAAATTCGTCCATGAACTCCAATATCCTTTACCCTGTAACCCAAAGACAATATTCAAAGCCATAGCTGAAAGATTTAAGATCATGAATGACTACCTGAAATTGCTTCTCTATATTCTGGGAAATTCCCTTTGAAGTTTTGGCTGGTGTACTGTGCCTCAGCAAATTAGTGAGACTCTCATAAACTTAGACCTTGTTTTGAAACAAAATAAATTAGAGCTGGGGATGTAGTTCGGAGGTAGAATGCCCCTGGGTTCAATACCTAGTATCACAAAACTAACTAACTAACTAACTAACTGACTAACTGACGGACCATACAATGCTGGAATCCTCATATGAATGTTCCCTGGTCTGTGGTAGAAAGGTAGAGTGACTGAGTAACTGGAAATGTTACTACTGCTGTTGCTTATAAGACCTATCTTTGGGTAAGTTTACAACAAAAATCACAGTGTTGGACATAGTAGATCCATACTTCAAACTAGATAAGATGGTGCTTCTCTAGCTATTTCATTAACATAGTCTTTGCTAAACAAATATAACCACCCCGGACAATCATATAAAGCCTTGTTGTTTACAAAAGGCTTTGACACACAGTCTTACTTAAAATCAATATAAAACATCTTTTATTCATATTTTTCATTAAAAATTCCGTTTCCACCTCACTATCTTTTTTCCTATGCTGACATTGATTTCCTAATTTTTATTTGAAGTCCTTCTCTTCATCTCTGTTTCTAATTTTCTTAAGCTTTTCTCATACTCACCTATTTACAACCATAGTCCATCATATTCGTTATTATGATGTCTCTGTAAAAATATTTCAGCTCTCACCTTTGCAGCTAGCCCTCACTTATCTTTCTCACTTAAAAACTTTAGAGTGAAATAAAACACAACATTGAAAGTAAAAGATTGCATTTCTTAAAGGTTGCCATATAGCTTCTTTTCTGAAGAATGCAGATTGAGTTTGTAGTTTTGTGGACACTAGAGTTAGCACCATAAAGAAGCAATCGAAGTCAAGGAAACCCATATTCTTCTTCTCCTCTTATGGTGATGGGTTTAAGTTAAAAAAAAAAAAGACATGGTTAAATAATGACATAGTTTAAACTCAAAAAGAGACATACATTAATGATGCAGGCATGAGAAACACAGATTGTAAAGGACCAAAGAAACACATACCAAATGTCCCACCAGTCTGTTTTTTTAAAACAGTTTCAGGAAAGGCTTGGCTAAAACCGATTTATAATACCCTGTTTGCTGACGAACCTAACACTAATTCTAAGAGATCTACAACTGCTTGTTGGGAAATCTCTATTAGGTTTATAGTGGATTATGTCTGGAAAAATCTAGGTGGAATAGACTAAGTTTGTGGGCTACTATTGAGACACTAGACATTCTTTGCTCTTATGTAGTGTACACTTAGACAACCATTTACTTTGTGCCAGGAACTATTCGAAGTATGTTTGCTTCATCTTCAGAACCCTAGGAAAAAGGGAATATGATTATCTCCATTTTATGGATGAGGAAAACGAGGCTCAGATAGGCCAGACAATTTGTCCAAGTCATACATATAAGACTAAATTGCAGAGCTAGGATTCGAACCCTGGTAGTCTCTTCCCTATAGTCCGTTATTCTATCTCATTCAGTGATTTCTAGGAGTGCTTAGCTTCTAGACTAATGTGGGGAGATCTTTTAATCTTCCTCTGTTTCTTGTGTTATGGATTAGTTTCAAGATTCTACCCACCTTCATGATTTATTCAGTGTCTAAGGTGTGAGGAAGCTTATAGCAGATACTGCTGAAATTGCAGGAGGAATGTATGTAATCTTTGTCCTTTGAGAGCTTAAAAGTGAGTTAAACATAAAGGCCATATGTAGACCAAAGAAGAATTTACTGATATTTACAAAGCTTTATATGTATCAAGAGATTGCTCAAGTGCTGAAAATAGAGGGAGAAAGGGCTGTGGATTTCTGTGCCACAATTCCCTGTCGGTTAGAAATTCTTATTTGCGAGGCAATCACTAGACAGGCTGCTAGAGATCCTATATGTCTGCTTATAGAAAGACCATTTGAGAATGGTTTCTCTAGCTCACTAGGTCTCTGTTAGTTTATCCACTGTGAAAGCAAAGCTAATGTTTGTTGTACGAGTCACAGTGTAGTAGTATACCAGTGGGAGGGTAGAGAATGTAAAAATGAATGTGAATACGTATACATATTTTATATAAGAATACATAAATAGAGCCAGGTATGGTGGCACACACTTGTAACCCCAGTACTTGGGAGGCTGAGACCGGAGGATCCAGGATCACGGCCAGCCTCAGCTACTTAGTGAGGACCTCAGAAACTTAGTGAGACCCTGTTTTAAAATAAAGACTAAAAAAATAGGACTAGGGGTGTAGCTCGGAGGTAGAATGCCCCTGGGTTCAAGCCTCAGTACCACACTCACACACACAAAAAGAATACATATATAGATATATACCTGCATACAAGGTACATATACATCTACAAAAATTAATATGTAACTGGATGTTGTTGAGAAGTCACTATACAGCAGGCACTGTGCTGAGTGCTTTACATGAATTACTTCATTAGTCATCACATCAAACCTGTGATATAGGTATCACCATTTGTTTTATGAAGGAGAAAACTGAGGTAGAAAGATCAGCAAGTTATTAAGTGGGAAGAGTCAAGGCGGGAGCCCAGAGCCACATAATGTACTGCACATCATGTGAGTTAAGCCTCTAATTTGAACAATTGTCCCACAAGGGCCTGTATGGTAAAAGCTTGGTCCCCAGGTGGTGCTACTGGGAGGTGGCCGGTGGAACATATAAAAGATGAGTCCTAGTGGGAGGCACTTAGGTCACTAGAGACAGGCTTGCTCTCCAAGGGGATTATGGGATTCCAGTTTCTTCTCTCGCTGCTTTCTGGCTGAAGATGGGAACAGTTGCTCCAACATGTGTTCTTGCCCTTTCCATCCACTGTCCTTATGAGGGGCCAAACCAATGGGGTTGCCTGAACTTGGATTTGAGCTTCCAAATAATGAGTTAAGTAACCTTTTTCTTTTAATAATTCAATTGCCTCAGATATTTTGTTGTAGTAACGCAAAGCTGACTAATACAGGCCCGGTGCTTGCTTAGACTTTCTTAAAACTCTTTTGCCGCCGGGCGTGGTGGCGCACGCTTGTAATCCCAGCATTCAGGAGGCTGAGACCGGAGGATCCGGGTTCGCGGTCAGCCTCAGCTACCTAGTGAGGCACTCCGCAACTTAGTGAGACTCGGTTTCAAAATAAAGAATAAAAAATAGGGCTGGGGGTATAGCTCGGAGGTAGAATGCCCCTGAGTTCAATCCCCAGTACCGCAAAAAAAAAAAAAAACAAAAAAAAACAAAAAAAACCTCTTTTGCCTTTATGTTTCCCAATCATTTTTAAAACCTTCTTATTAAATAAAGCTTTTTAAAGTCAGTCAATCAAGACTTTGGTGAAATGTCAAAAATAATAATTTTCTGTTTCGGCACTGGACCACCTTGGACTTTTTTATCTCAGGATTAAACGATTGTTGCATACATATACAAGATCCCTAGTAAATGGTCCATTGTGTTTGTAATTAAGCGGTCTTAGAAGTGAAAGGCAATAATAATATTTGTCATTGCTATGCCAAAAAAAACCCTTATCAACACAGTATATGGTAAAATGTCTGGCTTATTGGCTGATTTGTGATATGTGAAAAACATCCAATTCTCTTATGTTTAACAAGGAAAAAAATCAAATGCTATGAAAATGTTGTGAATATTTAATTATCTTAATTAGGATGTATTTTGAAGCAATACATTTCACATCCTTGGCACATTGTGATAAGCTGATGCATGTGTAAGGCAAATTATATAATCAAAGTTAAAAATACATTCAGTGCACAAAAAACAGTAGTAGAATAACAGAAATCCTTGTTCCTTATTATAAACATAGTGTTATAGGCTGAATTGTGTTTCCCTTCAAACTTATATATTGAAGCCTTAACTCCCAATACCTCAGAATGTGACTGTATTTGGATATTGGACCTTTAGAATGGTAATTAATTTAAAATATAGTCATTAGGGTTGGCCCTAACCCAATGTAACTGGTGTGTTTTAAAAGAGGAAGGGCTGGGGATGTAAGCACATGCCTAGCATGTGCCAGGCCCTGGGTTGGATCCCCAGTTCTGCAAAAACAAACAAGCAAACAAGCAAACAAACAACAGGAGGAGATTAGGACACAGACAATAGAGACAGAGGGCTGGCCCTGTGAGGACACAGGGGGAAGGTAGTCATCAACACATCACAGAAAGGCCTCAAGAAACCAATCCTGCTGACACTCTTGAATTTCTAACCTTGAGCATTGTGAGGAAATAAATGTTTGCTGTTTAAAGCACCCAAGCTGTGATATTTGTAATGGAAACCCTAACAAATATTTCCGGACCTTCCAAATACTATGACTTAGACTTCTTTTTCTTTTGTGTTATTTAGATAGGGGCATACATAATGCCTACTATGATTAAAACAAACAAACCAACACTAGCCATAATGAGATTTTCTCTTTGTTTTATCTCATAGGAAAGAAATTGTATACATTCAAAAAGAAAAGAATAGTGAATGAAGAGTAAAATGTAATAAATACCGAATTTTGAGTTGATGGTTCTCGAACACAAAAACCTATTCCTCAGAGTAGGAATTCCCAAATATAAGCTAGCCCTGAATGGTATGATTCCATCCATTTGGACGTCTAGTATTTAACTGAAGCTGTATTAGTTCGTTATTAAATTAATTAATCAACTTATTTCTAATATTGACTTTCTTATTTTCATCTAAACATTTCCTAAATATGCATAAACAATCTATTAGGGTTAAAATATCTTGCCTTTTCATTTCTATGGAACATGGCATATAGTAGGAACTCAATAAATATGTCATCATGAAATGAATGAAGGGCTAGGGATATAATTCAATGACACAGTGCTTGCCCAGTATGGGTGAGGCCGACAGTTTGATCCTAGCACTGAAAAAAAAAAGAAAAAGAAAACAATTGAATGAAATATTTTCCCATAAGGAGCTTTATAAGTCCCCATACTTAAAATGACTGAGCTTACAACTTGGGAGATAATGCAAGGATCATCTAGTTCCACAATCTGATTTCATGCAAGGGAAGAATGTTAAGGCCTAGCCAGCCTAGCAATCAGATCAATATCACACAGTGGGAGACTTGAATTTGTCTTCTGATCCTAAGTCTCTACTCTTTCCATGATGGCTGGCTAAGTGAGTGGGACTTGCATAAATCACTAAGTCAGAAATGCAAGACTGCAATTTATAGACTTTCACCTGCATGATGCCAGGCTAGAGAATGGGAAGAAAGCAAAATGAAATAAAAAAAAAATGTCTTAGGATTCAGGCGTCACCTGACAGATTCTTGTCTCACCTTTCTCCCCTGCCCTCCTCTTTCAGCTTGTGTATAATAGCCAGAATTCTCAGAATAGTCATCATATTAAAAAACTATAGATAAAAGAGAAAACAACCAAACATGATAATCCTGTTTTACTAGTTGCAAAAATGCAAATTTCAGTTTCAAAATTTATGCAAACAAACCACCAGGAAGAGTTACTGATATTATTTATCATCATTTGCAGTTTTTTTTGTTTGTTTGTTTGTGTGTATGGTACTGGGGATGGAACCTAGGGGCATTCTACCTCTGAGCCACACCCCCAAGCCTATTTTTTATTCTTTATTTTGAATCAGAGTCTCACTCAGTAGCTGAGGCTGTCCTTGAACCTATGATCCTCCTGTCTCAGCCTCCCAAGTACTGGATTTACAATCATGCATCATCATGCGCAGCTATCATTTGAAGTTCTGAGAAACCTGAAACCAGGCTCAGTCTGAGTTTATGATACTACACAAGATTGTACCTTTGACCTTTTTTCTGCGCTCTTTCCCCTGCTTCCTCTTGATGGATGCATAGGGTTTTCATGCTACTTCTCATTTCCTAATGTAGAGACCCAAGCAGGTTCTCTCACCAAAGACCCCTCGCTCTATGTTAATTCTTCCATTGGCCTGGCTCCCCGGTAAATATTCCATTTCCACACAATACAGAAAGTAGTCAGAGTGGAGTAGTTAATATGGAGGTGTGAAATATTGATAGCATCAGCTATACTCATTTGTATTTTACAGGAAGATCTTATTTAATTAAATGCAGTCCAAATTGATAGAAGATAAATATTTGGGAGGTCTTTTGGGGCAGATGAATCTTCCTAGTCCCCTTGTCAACTTCTCAGCAGAAAGGTTAGGCATTCTCCTTTCTCTTTAAGACTTTTGGGCTCGGAGTTCAATGTCTTTGGGATATGCATGACAGCAGAAGATGGTCATGAGGAGGATTTAAGAAAAGAAGTACTTGACAAACATCTGAATGTTCTTAGTTGGAAGCCCATGGGAGAAAAACATTGCTCAATTTAGAATGAAAAACAATTGCCTGACATCTATATATGAAAAATTGATGGTCCATAACTTATTGTATAGTACATATTTTATATAATACCGTTATTCCAAAATGGCAATTCTAAGTTCAAATAAAAAATTAGTTTAATGGTGTTGCTCTTTGACTTTCAAAAAGAAGTCTTTATAAACATACTGGTATTCTCATATATGTATATAATGTTGATGGAAGCAATTCCAGTTCTGTGTGCACATATGTATGTCACTCTCACTATGATGTGAGATGATAATGCTCTAATAAAAGTGTGAAAAATAAACATGCTTATGCCTTATTTTGAATTGCTCTTCTTTTTAAAAGGAAATTAAAAAAGAAAATATAAATATGTGTTTGCTTGAAGATGTGCCATAGCTTAAAAACTATATATTTGAAGAATGTAGGTAAATTATTTTGTAGACTGTGGATTTGTTTGATGTATCATCATGATTATATTCGGGGTATGGGATTTTGGCTGGGAAACCAGGCCAGAGTAAAGGAAATTAAGAGGACATGCTAACTAAATATGACACATGGTCTGGGAGTTTTCCTTTGTTATAAATTATATTAGTAGGGAAACTGACACAGTCTGAATAAAGTCTATAGATTAGATAGTATTTTATCATTGTTAATATAGATTACATAGTATTTTATCATTGTTAATTTGCTGGTGATAAGTTTACTGTTATGTAAAAGAATGGTATGTTATAGGAATACATTCTTCCCTTCCCTGAGGTTTCATTTTCCCTGGTTTCAGTTACCTTTAGTCGCTTGTAGTCCAAAATTTTTAAATGGAAAATTCCAGAAATAAATACTTTCCAAGCTTTAAATTGTACACCATTCTAAGTAGCAAGGTGAAATCTCATGACAACAGTTCTGTTCTGCCTGGGGCATGACTCATGCCTCTGCCTAACATATCTATGTTCTATAGGCTACCTGCCAATTTGTCACTTAGTAAAGGTTTTGGTTATCAGATCAACTGTTGTGGTATTATAGTACTTGTGTTTAAGTAACCCTTACCTAGTAGTCAAATGCTATCTCACAATACCTACATCATTACCTTCCTTCATCTCATTAGGTAAGCATTATCAACTCACATCATCATAAGACGAAGAAGAAGGGGGTATAATATAAATATTTGAGATAACATATGCACATAGTTTTCATTACAGCATATTGTTAGAATCGTATTTTACTATTCCTTATTGCTAATCTCTTACTGTTATGACTGCTTTATAAACTTTCTCCTAGGTATATATTTATAGGAGGAAACAAAGTATATATAAGGTTTGGTACTACTCACTGGGATTCTTGGAAACATATTCCTTGTGGATAAGAAGGGGTGCTGTACACACTAAAATATTTAGAAGTAAAGAGGCATCATGTTGCAAGTTACTCTCAAATATCCAGAAAAAATACTGTGTGTGTATATATGTTGAAAGAAAGAATAACAAAGGAAATGATGTGGTAAAATATTAATATTGCGGGTATCTACATGAGGGGTATAGCAAAATCTGGGCTATTTTTGTAACTTTTTGTAAGTCTAAAGTTATTTCAAAATAAAATATCTTTAAAGCTACAGAATATTTTGAATATGTTCATACACATGTTAGGCTACTTCTAAATTTACATATATATTTAGGTAAGAACAGGTAAAAATCAAGTTTTAATCTCAAACTTTAAATTCTAAGATTCACTTTACAGTATATTAAAGTCCCATACTAATTCCCAGCTAGCTTATTTACAAGCTAGATCATAGTAAAGTGAATAAAACAAAGAAATTGAATAAAAAGTATTAACAATCACAAAATAGAATAAATTAGAAATGTTTTAAAAATCAGTTTCTATAATTTTCTATTAAAATTTAGTATAAATATTTCATCAGCACTTGGAAAAATCTCTCCCTATTCATTTTGCAAATGGATGGGTTCTTGATAGGGACTTTAATGTACAAATAACTGAAAAATTCTGAAACTAGATAATATTTAAAAGCAACAAGCTATCCAGGTGGGATGGCACATGCCTGTAATTCCAGTAGCTGGTAAGCTATGACCGGAGGATCACAGGTTCAAGACCAGCCTTGGCCTTAGTAAGGCCCTTAGCAATTTAAAGAGATCCTGTTTTTCAATTTTTTTAAAAAAAGGTTCTGGGGTGTAGTTTGATGGCAGAATGCCCCTGTGTTCAATCCCCAGTATCAATCAGTCAACAACAGTAACAAGTTTATGAATTCACTTTATTTCAGTTGCTGGTACGTCAGTACCTTGTTAGGACATGTCTCTAGTTCTTACTGTGACAAGAGAACATTTCAAGAACATGCAGGCTTTGAGTAATCTTGGCTCATTAATTAAATCAAGCCATATTCCAGAAGACCAAGTTATATTAGTCTTTTTACAAATATATATATATTTTTCTGTTTAAGGTATAGCCTTGCAGAGAGAATACAAGCAAAATTATATAAGACAGACATAAAACCATTCACAAGAAATGAGCAAAATATTACACTGTGCTCTAAAGGCAATGTGAACTTTGTCTAGAAATACAGTTGTATTTAATCCCCAATGCCCACACCATTGTGCATTCAATTAAATTAGATTAGAAAAGTGGGCCATGTCACTGAGTGCTGGTGCCCTTTCATGATTAAAAAAAGGAACACGGCTTACAGAACCCTCCTGACAAACCATCCTTTCTAGCCAAAGGCCATCCCTGTTCTTCAGAGCATATTTAAAAAGAGGCACAAAATCAGAACTCACAACAAAGGCCTCAGGAGCGTCAGAGAGAGAGAGAGAGAGAGAGAGAGAGAGAGAGAGAGAGAGAGAGAGAGAGAGAGAGAGAGCGAGCCAGTTATACTGTTTGGAGCAGACTGTATGGCCATGTAATCAGGAATGAAGAGAAGAACAAATTCTCTAGATTAAAAATAACCTTAAAATTGTCCATCTGTTAATTGTGTGCCTGAATGAGAAAGAGCTAGAGACAGACATACATACATACTCAAAATAAGAATGAATGAATGAATGAATGAATGAATGAATGAAAGACTCCAGAGTTTGCCTTTGAATTGCACGAAGCACTCTCTTATCCACAGGTCAGTTCTTTTCGCTATGAAGAGGTAGTTTCTGTTTTCAGGTATTAAACTGTGGGTTTGAACTTAGACCTTTGCCAGGGGCCACGTGAGTATTTCTATCAGCACTGTTTAGCCAATTTACAGAAATTGAGGCCAAACTCTTTCTTTGCTACTTATTTGTGGAATACAAATGTAAACAAGATCCTTAAAGAGAGAAATGGAATAACACAAAGACCAAAGGATTCAGAATTAGCAGATTTGGGGTCAACTCGTAACTTGATCATTGACTTTAGGCAACATATTTAACTTCTCTGGGTCTCAGTTTCTTCATTTACAAATGGGGATGATGATACTTATCCCATGACAACTCTGAGGATTAGATGAACTGATTGTTATGGACTTGCTGACATGTATACATCATTCATATTACATGCTTAGTATAGAACTGATTTCCAAATAGAAGTAATTTGGAATTGTGTGTGCTACCACTTCTTTGTGGCTTACATGACAGACAACTTCAAGCAAAGCGCTACCTGGTATTTGAAAAAAAAGTGCAAGTGAGTGACACACAGGAGGTCATGCAGTCTTACTGCGCAGAGAGAAATGCACTAGCCACCTTACTGCTTTTCTGAGAATGTGACTGTAGTTCTGTACTGCGAGTTGATGGACATCTTCTATCAGCAGTCGTATGACAGCTAAATGTACTGATGGATGGTACATGATGTAGCTTGGCTATGAAAAAAGAATGAGTGGAAGGGAAAAATTCCACAAGGTTTTATGACTGTTTATCAGTGTCTCTCAACCTTTTATATGTTGAATGGACTTTAAATATAAGGTTGTGGTATAGAAGGTATGTGTAGCTGAAACCAAAAATTAAGAATTATATTTTATTAGTTTGCTTTAAGTAAGGATCCCTATGGTAATAAGAGGAGACTTTCCTTTTAGAGACTGAGCTATGATGTCAATAACTGTTAGTACCAATATTTGATAATAAAAATTCATGAAGGAGGAGAAGGATTCTTTGCTTTTAGAAAAAAAGCACTATTTAAACCTCATTCAAATCAATTTCTGTGTTATTGTACTGAATTTCCTTTGGTTTCCAAAGACCACCTTATAGACTCAGCCATATGGATTCTTCATATATTAAGTCTCATTTGATTTTGAGAAACCTTTCTAAGTGAATAAAAATAGATTTTCCCCCCATAACTGAGAACGAACTATGCCCTTCTGCCTTAACTCAGTTAAAAAGGGGAGGAAATATTAAAAAGTAAAGAACAGCTTCTGAATTCAATTTATTCTTTTTTTCCCATTAAGACTAAGTTGAAAATTGGATATCCAATTTACCACTGAGAGGGTATTCAAATATTTCTGCTCAATCCCTCATTGCTTCTAAATTCACTCAAAGGCAAGATTATTAATTCCTTCTGACAGAAAATCAAGATTTAATGAGCAGCTGACAGCCCCTAGGAATTACAGGGGAAATTTTAATACGATAGTTTTGACTAAATAATGTGCTTTTACATATATAAAAACCACATTATGCAGAGTAATGAACATACAGTAAATATTAGTTTAATTGTTAAATTTTGGACAAGTGATTAATTTTATAGGAAGCTGTATATGTATATATATGCACTATATACATAAATATATATACTACGCACATATATGTGTGTGTATATATATATATATATATATATATAAACTTGAAAGGAAAAATCAGCTACCTCTTTTCCAATATTGTTACCTGTACTGCACATGTTGCCAGATGACCACAATTTTTTTCTTCCATTCATTTTTAATTAATCTAGATAGTTATTTTGGCTCTTGAAAGGCACCATGAGACAAAATAAAACAATGTTCCTATTTTCATGATTTAAAATTCAGTGATAAAGACACAGAATCAACTCTTAGCCAAAGAAGAAGTAAGATTCAATGGGAAAGAAATGGGAGAAATAATATTGGATTTGGGGGTGAGTGTGAGATAGTGGTGTGCTTATCCAACAGAAAATTCTTCATGAAGGAATTTGCATTTGCAATGAGCTATGAAGAGTAGATACGATGAAAATGACGAACAAAAGCCACAGGGGGAGGAAAAGGAAGATACAGTCAGAGAAAAAGGCATCATTTATTTGGGCTGGAGTATAGAGTAGATAAAGGAAGAGGAGGAAATACAGACAGGACAGATATAGTGAAGGTCATGTCATGAAGGCCTTATGAACCAGGGAGAGGAGTCATTTATAGTTAAGTGTTTGCTGTCTCCACAGGTAGATTCTAAGTATTTCAGGTCCAGAGCACATTTACATATGTGTTTGCTATTTCTGTGGCAGTCAGGTATACCATGCTTGGGTATACAGCAAGTATGCAATAAAAACTTGGGGAATGGAGGATCCTCAGACGAATGGGAACGAACCTATCCAAAAGAATGGAAACCAAACTATCAGACCGACGCATGTGTATCTATGTTTATAGCTGCACAATTCACAATTGCTAAACTATGGAACCAGCCAAGATGTCCATCAACAGATGAATGGATTACAAAACTATGGGATATGTACATAATAGAATTTTACTCAGCCATAAAGAAGAACCAAATCATGTCATTTGCAGGGAAATGGATGGAACTGGAAAATATTACGCTAAGTGAGATTAGTTAGTCACAAAAAGTAAAAAATTGTATGCTCTCCCTAATATGTGGAAGCTAGGGAGAAAGTGGGACATAAGAGGGACTCCAGATGAAGAAGGAGAAACCTTAGATGAGCAAAGAAGGGGACCTATCTGATGGGGGGAACACCCTAATGCACATGATGTACTTTCACAAACATATCAAAGTCAATCACTAAACTGAACTTGAGAAGGAGGGAGAGGGGAAGGAATGGGGTGGGAATTGGGGAAGGGTTAAATGAGAGATTTGTGCATGTATGCCTCTACCAACTTGTACCTAACAAAGATGTATGACTACAATGCACCAGTTTAAAAAGAAAAAAAAAAAAAAAAAAAAAAACAAACTCAGGGAATTGAATCCGTTGCAAGATTGTTTTTTGATAGATTTAATTTTTTACTTTTTCTTCAGCCTTCTTCTTAAACGTTTTTTAAAAATAGACTGTAAATGGCTTTTCTAGAATGAAAGCATGAATAGAATGTTAACCTGATGATCCAAAGAGCTATTAGAGTCCCACCTAAAAGAATGCCACTACCAAAGCTCAGGTAGGCTGCACGGCCTGCTGCCCCCTTGAACCCAAACTGTTAAAGTAATATCTCTCTGTACATTTTATAGGAAAACTGACTTCTAGTCGGGTAAAATGACATAGCCTAAGTGATTTTTATATAAGTTTTTAGCTTTTAGATAGCCCCCATAGGGAAACAACATCAAACCTGAAATTGGTGTGGGAAAATGGAGATGCAGAACCACTGTGTCTTGTGTGTTATTTCATTTCTGGCCTCTCTTAAGAGGAACACACACAACCAACTAAAAAGAAGCTGCTAACAATCCACTTATAAATCTTACTTAGTTGATGGTAATGACAAGTCAACCACTTTGGTTTGAGACAGTCTACATAATTGCTAACATATTACACAAAATAATGTGCATTTAACTATGTATATTATTGATATAATATTCTACTAGCTTTGATTTCTTGGGAAGAGGATCTGTTTTATATGCTTGGAATATAATTTAAATAACTCATACTAGTTTTTTTCCTTCCCTTCCAGCTAAAATTTTCCTTGATACAATTTGTATTTCTGGGATATTGAAGGGGTAATAATTGAAGAAATTTGATAGGGAAGCATACTCTTTCTCTCTCTCTCTCTCTCTCTCTCTCTCTCTCTCTCTCTTTCTTTCTTTCTCTCCTTCTTTTCTTTTCCTTTCTTTTCTTTCTTTCTGTGTGTGTTAATGGGGATTGAGCCTCAGGGTCATATTAGCTATGAGCTACACCCCTAGCCCTTTTAACAGGATCCCACTAAGTTTTAGAGGCTGACCTCTAACCTTTTACTCTCCTGTCCCAGCCTCCCAAGTACTGGGATTACAGGCATGTGCTACTATGCCTGGCAGTTTTGGTGGATAAATATAATGTAATTTTCTACCAAGAGTCAGTAATTAACTTACTAAAAAGTTGAACAATTATTATAATAAAGCAGTGGAGAATCAATTTACACCTAAGTTTACTGGTAGGTCTGAGAAAGATAGATCATAGTTTCTATCATTCTCAGGTACCCCCTGCTTATTGAATGAATAAAATGCCTCATTCCTATTAACTTTTAAAAGATTCAACAATAAAATAAGCAGAGACATATAAAAAACATGTTACACATGTTCTACTAACAGTGTTATAAATTAATAGACATTAAAATTATTCCAACTAAAATATGCTACATTTCCATGTATTTTTTATATTCCTTTAAACTCTTTGATATAGTCATTAGATATGTGCAGGTTCTCCTATCTAAGATGGAATCTTTTTCACCACCTATTTAATGTGGCCTGCTTTGTCCAACAGAATGCTGTACAAGGTGCTATCATGAGACTTCTGACTCTGGTTTCATGAGACCATAGCTTCAGTTCTTGATCTTTTGGAACCCTGTATTTGCCATGAAAGAAGTCTGAGCATTCTTTTTGGAGAGGCTATGAGGTTGGAAATGTTGGGCTTTCAGTCATAATTAACCACCAGCATGAGAGTGAGGCCATGAAGACTATTTGATGCATGAGTGACCTCAGGCCAGACTAGCAGTGGGAACTGCCAGGCTGAGGCCAGCAAAACATACACAATCATGAACAATCATTTTAAGCCATTAAACTTGGGGTTGTTTGTTATATAGCAGTAGATAACGAATATACTTTCCAATAATAATTCCATTATTACTTCTTAAGCCCTTCATTCTTTCTAGTCTTTTCTGTTTTTGTGTGTACATGCTACTGGGGATTGAACCCAGGGGCATGCTGCCTCCAAGCTGCACTCCCAACCTTTTTATTTTGAAACAAGGTTTTATTAAGTTGCTGAGGCTGGTCTTGAACCTGTGATCCTCTTGTCTTAGCCTCCCAAGTACTGGAATTACAGGTGTGCATCACCATGCCCAGCTCACTCTTGTTCTACTCTTTCTTGCCGGCTCTTTTCACTTTTCATTTCCATTTTAGCCTACTTATTATTTCTTGACTTTTAAAAAATCTACCTTTTGCTGCTTTTCTACCAAATACTGGTTATGTTTTCACTACTGAGTTTAGCACAGCTGTTTAAGATCAATACAAGCAGTCTTATGTTCCAGGATACAGAATGATATAACCATCTCTCAAAACTCTGTCAGAAACGTACATTAAACATCCCTTGACCATGTGTCATGGCTATGTAAGAATGTGCGAAAGTGCAATAAGTTAAGCTGTCAGCAATGAATCTAAAATAACATCAAGAAAGACACAGTGGGAGGACCTATTTCTTCACCTTTACCAGGTAATAGTGAATCACCTTTTCTAAGCTGACAGACACCTAGAGAGAATTGTATTTGCTTAGAACCAAATTGGAAAATCATCAAACCTATGTCTCTATTTATACATAATGGAAATATGATATGCAAAATAATTTGAATTTGAATTCTAGGCCACTAGCACCCAGGACTAGTTGAATTCTCAGCTAGGATTTGGTCCTATCATTATTTACTCTTCTCTTTGGAGCCTGAAAAACTTACTGAGTGCCTTCTGACAGGGTGGTTGGCATAATTGGTTGTAACATGAGTATGTTACAAAATAATAATGATGTGGCAGCAACTCTAAGATGCTTAGTGATCTGCTTAATCTCAGACTTTTCAGATAAAAGAGCACACTTCAAATCAGCTCCTTGGTGATTCAATGAAGTCATTTAAGCCCTCACCATGCTTCCACGTAAGCCTATGTGCCCAAAATACCGGAACATTTGATCATCAACTATCTTTTCAAACATGTTCTGGAAGGAGATTTTACTATCTCCTTTTACAATACTTTCCCTCAATCCTTATAGGGTAAAAAAATATTTTAAAGCCCAAAATAATCATTATTGGTAATTTAAATGTGGTCTTCCTTCCTTCCCTCCCTCCCTCCCTCCCTCCCTCC
>PVLC010001931.1:0-109742 GCA_004027655.1 Graphiurus murinus | reverse complement strand
ACCTCCTGTCTCAGCGCCCCTCCCCGTCCCAAGTACTAGGATTATAAGTGTGCACCACCATGCCTGGCTCAATTTTACTCAATTGATGATTTAAAAAAATACAGATTGACATCCCTCATCTGAAAATCCAAAATATGAAATGGTCCGAAATCTGAAACATTTTGAGCACTGATGTGATAACACAAGTGGGAAAATCTATAGCTGACCTCATATGATGGGACACTCAAAATGCAGGGGCACTGGAAATGTTGTATTAAGTTAACTTATATAAGGTATATATATAACATAATGAATTTCATATTCAGACTTGAGTCCCATGCCCAGGTTATCTCATTGTGAATATGTAAATATTCCCAAATCCAAAAAGAAAAGTCTTAAATTTGAAACACTTCTGGTCTCAAGCACTTAGGATCAGGGATGCTCAATCCGTATCTCCTCTTTAGAATTGAAGAACTACACTTTTCTTTGTTTTTGTTAGTATGTTTCCTATCTACCTTCTTATATGGGGCATATAAAGGGAAGAAAATTCCAGAAAGTATTCAGTGAAGCCAAATGGTCTTGAGGTGTGCAGGCACAAATGCACGTGCGTGCGCGTATTTGCACAAGCACGCACGCGCGCGTGCGCACACACACACACACACACACACATACACATCATGAACAGCAGAATAGAGAACCACTGCTTTGGATTGGCCCTGCCCTTCCCAGTTTAACCATATTATGGCATTGCAATGTAGAAATATTTGCATTTCTTTGGGATAGGAAAGGATAGGATAGAGTGACTAAATAAGTATTTTGGATCATTTTCCTTCCTGTTGAGTACTTCATTAATCCTCTTTCCTTTTCATACCACCTGTGATATGCAGGTAATGTTGACTGGAAAGATGAGTTGGGTGGATAGACGTTCATTTCCCTCCATGATGTGAATTTGTTTTCCCTCTCCTTGATTTGGTTATGATAATACTGTATTTCTTTATGACCTCATGATGATTCCTCTGAGGGCCTTCTGACAGGGTGGTTGGCATAATTGATTGTAACATGAGTATTTTACAAAATAATAATGACATGGCAGCAACTATAAGATGCTCAGTGATCTGCTTAATCTCAGACTTTTTCTTGGATCTGTTAAAATTGAGTGCTGAAATTAAATGAATGGATAAATAAAATAATCTATCAAAGAAGATATCACATATATCTCTCCACACCAAGGGAGTCAGTGCAATCACCAAGTCACCCGTTTGTTCTTTTTCTTTCTGATTGTTCTAGCTATCGCTTTAAATCTAAATTATTCACTTTCAGAAAATGACATAAGCTGGTATCTGGCTGAAATCTAAAGAAACTCAAGAGAATTCCAATTTTGAACTTGCAAATTATTATTATTATTATTATTATTATTATTATTATTATTATTATTGTTATTATTTTAGGATTTGGCTTTCAAAAATGCCAATACATCTGAAGGTCAGTATCAAGAAAAGCAAGGAATGACTACATTGTTTTATGTCAGAATTTAGTCACCCCTTTTACTCCTTAGAGAACCTTGGACTTTCTTCAGAGACCTCTTTGGGAGATCTACTCTAATCATAATTGAAAATCTGACTATATATTTTTTTCAGAATACAATGCCTCACTGCCATTATTTTAGCTAAGAAAACACAGAGAGTGGGAGGCACTGGAATCCTTCTGACCACTGACAGAGATTTTTGTCCACTGAATATTTTTTGTAAGCTACATATAAAGCTGTTTAATATTTAATATTTAAATTCGATTGTGTTCCAAAACTAGTTGTCTTAATACAGTAAGCAAAGAGTTGCTTTCTTCTCTTTTAAGTATATTTAGTATGTATAGAATGAAAATGGCCTGTGGGTTATAAATGCAAATAAACCTCCCAAAATGAAAGAACTGATTAAATACAGTTGGAATTAATCTCAACAGTACCAAGGAGCAGAATTCTAGCGGAGTCTTGATCTGTGCATGGGCAATGTTCTGTATTCAGGATTTTAGAGATAGATCTACTTAGATAGAAATCAACCACAAAGGAAAAATCAATTTTGTTTATCTTTGCTTTTGACTTTATTTGAGGAGTTTCTGGCTAGCACAGCATCCTTTTCAATTTGTTCCAGTATAATGTGCAGCAGATACACTTGATTAATGAACTGATTAGCAACTTCGTTAATTATTTTTCCAGTAGTTTTTTTTCATTACCAATGCTATAGTGAATTCTTTAAGTTAGTGGACTTGAACTGTGCTACTCCAAAAACTTTCGAAACAAGTTTGTTTCCCTAAAAAGGATAAACAAAAGAAATGAAAAAGGTCTAACTTCAAAACAGACTCCTAAGACCTCTCTTACATGTAACTCCTGTATCTTTCATTTCTCTAAAAGCTATAAGTACAAGGGATCACGGAGCTTTTAAAACAGAATATGATAGTTAAAAATATGCCAAACATTATGGAGAAAATTCTGGATTTTATTAATTAAATAATCTTTAATGGGAAGAAATGATAGAAGTGAAATATTTGATAATTTGGCACAAATACAAGCCAGGCTAGATACTAGATTTTGATCTCTATTCATTACTCATTGCTGCCTAGAAATTGAACCAAAACATAGTAGCTTAAAATAATAAACATTTATTATGTCAGTTTTTAGATATTAAGAATCTGGGTTTAGCCTGGGTAGTGCCACTGACACAAGGTCTATAAATAAATAATAAAGTTGCACTAAAGTCATTTCCTAAGGCTGCCTTTTCATTTAAAGGTTCAGCCAGGGCAGGACCTCCTTCCCATTCATTCCCCTAGTTCCTGGCAGCCATGTGTTTGTGGACATGGGGGCCTGTCTAAAAAATGCTTAAGTGTCCTCCCAGCATGGCAGCTGGTGATCTATGAGACAGAGAACACGCACAAGATGGAAGAAAATCAAGGTCTCTTTATAACCGAATCTCAGAAGTGACATCCTATGAATTTTTCCATATGTTCCTATTAGAAGCCCAGCCTCCACTCACAGAGAATGAAAACCAGGAGGCAGGAATCACAAGGGGTCACCTTAGAGGCTGTATGCCATACCTTCTAACCTGTTAAAAATAAGAACATGTCTCTACTTAAATAAACTTGAGCTTTATCAGAACGTTAACTAGGTGGTCTCTGCCCCTTTCAATTTATCCTTCAGATAGTACGTGTGATTTTGAAATTCTACTGCTAAAAACTTTTAATGGCTCCCCAGCAACATACAGAATGATGTTCAAACTCCCACTTACACATGACTTCTCACTGTAGTGGTACAGGACTACTTGGAAACACTGTACACTTTTCCATCTTCACGCTCTGTCTGAATTACCTCCTTCGCCACACTTACTTGCCTATCATGCTATTCCATTTTACCTCATGAAGTTAGACTCATTAATTTAGGACACAGTTCAAATATTTCTTCTGTGAATGCTTCTGAGATGCCCCTAGTAAAATCCAATCATTCTTTCCTCCATACACCCATATAATTTAGTTCTGCCGCTACTACAGAATTCTGAATATGTGCCATAACAAAATTATTTGAATGTTTGCCTCCTACAATGAGCTGTGTTCTTTGAAGACAGTGACCATGATTTACTCAGCTTATTTTTCCAACTTTAGACATGATACTTTTTTTCTAATACAGCAGTAAATAGATGCACTTTATACTTAATCAGTTATGTACAATTTTGTATAACTTTTATGTAATTTAAGCCTGTATTAATTTCACTCAATCTGATGATATGTTCTTTGGTGACAGTGCTTTATGAGGTTCCAGGGGATAGAATTCTTAATACTTCACCATACTTGAAAAGAGTGTAGCCAGTCTGCTGGATTTGTGGGGAAGACAGTGTGAAGCCAAAATGTCATAGAAATAAAAGGCAAATGGTTCAGCGTCGAAATTCTACAAGTAGGTGTTTTTACTGTGGAATATTTGAAGGTATTAGTAATTTAAATATACTCTGGTATGAATATGAACTGTCTAGATATCTTTTAGTAAACGTATTGTGCCTCTACAATATTGTATTTTACAATAGCTAACCTAAATGCTAAGGATAATTTTCATGTAGTTATACTGTATAAAAATCAGACTAATAGAATTTTTTAATTAAAAAGCTGACTATGACATTTTTATTCCAAAGGGTCAGTAGTGCCAATGTGGCTTCATATGGTCAATAATACATCTGAGTGCTTTGATAACAGGGGTATTCAAAGTAAAAAATGATATTAAGTTTCCATGGAAATTTGTTTTTGTCCATAAAATGCCACACAGTGTAATAGCTGAGCCTGAGTTTGTATTGATACATTTTACAACTTGCATTCTTTATGATATAGTTAGACGATGCATTTTCCTCAAATTCCCCATTTAGCAATCTACTTGAAAATCTTAGAATTCCTTGGTATTGTAAGTATTTCATTTGTATGGCATCTCTATGAAGTATAAAGCAATTATCTCCTTTAGACAGTGCTTTCCCCATGGATGCATAAGAGATTGGAATGAATACTCTATTCTCTGATGTTTATAGAAATTGTGTTCACTGATGTTACCATATACTGCGACCATAGTCTTTTAGTCACTTTCTATTATTTTCCAAAGTTCTATAACATATAGTACTTGAAATACTTATTAATAGTAATCAGTATACAGGCAAATATCAAATTATATTTGTATACTGTGTTATTTAAAAACATAAAACTGGATGATAATGATCTTGGACATTATTCTTTATCATGTATTAGAAATATTTTATGATATTTTATATTATCAGGAACTTTTTGGTAATTTTAAGAATTCCAACTTCATATCCTCAAATCAAATTTTATATGATACACATTTTTTGGGGTACTGAGGATTGAACCTTTGAGCTACACCCTAAAAGCTTTTTATTTTTTGCTTTGAGATTAGGTCTTGCTAGGTTGCTGGAAGTCTTGCTATAAGCTACGGCTGTCCTCAAACCTGTGATCCTCCTGTCTCAGGAGATTACAGGTGTGCGTCACTACGCCCAGCTTATATACTTATCTTTAAACAAAAAAAAATGTTTTATAGTACATTTATTGTAAAATAAGTGTTAAGATTTAATTTTTAAAAATTACAAATTAAATTACAATTTAAGTTTTAAGTTTAAAGAATTACAAAGATAGTACAAGAGTTCCCATCTACCCTGTGCCTACATTTCCCTATTGTTTCTATCGTACGTTTGTGTGCTACATTTGGTATGATTAATAAATTGACGCTGGCAAATTATCATGATTTCAAGCCCATTTATTATTCAGACTTTCTTAGTTTTTATTTAATGTCTGTTTCTGTCCCAGGATTTTACCTATGCTATTACATTACTTATAGTCATCATATCTCTAGGTTCTTCTAGACCCTGACAGTTGCTTAGATGTTTCTTGTTTTTGATTATTTTAACAGTTTCAAGGAGTAATGGTCAAGTATTTTGTAGGATTTCCCCCAATTTGGGTTTTTTAAGTGTTTTCCTCATAATTAGACTGGAGTTACATATTTTGGAGTGGAAGACCACAGAGGTAAGATTCCATTCTTATCATACGAACAGAAAATATATCTTATCATTAGTGATGTTAACCTTGATGACCTGACTGAGGTAGTCAATTAACCTAATTTTCATTATCCAAAAGGCATCAGCGACTTAATGAAGTCCCCAGAAAGTTGTCAGGTAAACAAGCTATTATATCTTACATATGTATATACTGAGTAGTCAGGGTTTATGAGAATGTTGAATTTATTTTCATTGACACACTAAAATTGTTGGTTATTTATGGGCAATACTAAATAGAAATGATTAAAATTTTTAAATTAAAATTAGGGACGATGCAATGAACAGAAGTTGACATTTCTACGGTTCATTAAATATATTAAATATTGATTAATAACATTATACTTTGTTTAAACAACATCAACATAATACAATTTAAATCTCTTTCATTGTGATCCCTGAAAAATTCTCATTTCTATTTCCTGAGCATAGCTAAGTTTCTGTCCACTTAATATTAACCTCACAATGTGGATTAAATTTCAACACATGAGGCCTTGGAGGTCACACAAACCCTAGCCAAACCACAGCAACAGGAAATCAGAGTGAAGGATATGCAGAAATTTCCAGGATTGTTCTTGGAACTTCTCTAAATTTGAAATTATGGCAAAATAAAAATATTTGAAAATAAGAATGGGTTTGGGGAGGCCAATTTTCTACCAAGATAAAAACTGGTGAATTGTCCTCTAAATTAAACAGAGCAGGCAATGAGAAACTTTTCACCTGACCCCATAAGAGCTCATATTGGCCTAAATCAACTGCATGTCCTTAGACTCAAAGTCTTTGGAAAGGATCCTTCTCCTGATGAGAAAAAATTAATGTCTTTTTTTTTTTTTTTCTTTACGGTACTGGGGATGGAACCTGGGGGCATTCTACCTCCGAGCTACACCCCCAGTCCTATTTTTTATTCTTTTTATATTTATTATTATTATTATTTTTTTTATTTTTGCTGTACTGGGGATTGAACCCAGGGGCATTCTACCTACGAGCTACACCCCCAGTCCTATTTTTTATTCTTTTTATATTTATTATTATTATTATTATCATTATTATTATTATTATTATTTGCTGTACTGGGGATTGAACCCAGGGGCATTCTACCTCCGAGCTACACCCCCAGTCCTATTTTTTATTCTTTATTTTGAAACAGGGTCTCACTAAATTGCAGAGGGTCTCACAAAGCAGCTGAGGCTGGCCTCGAACCCAGATCCTCCAGTCTCAGCCTCCCAAATGCTGGGATTATAAGCGTACGCCACCACACCCGGCTAAAATGTCTTAAGACGGGTTTTATTTCATGTAAAGTGAAGAGATGGGATATTTAGGAGTTTAAGATTGCATTTACTGTATGTTGTTGACATTTACTTCAAAGTTATAGTGAATTGATACATTTCTTCAAGCAGGTTCACAAAAGAAAACCAGTGCAGGGTGAGTGAGAGCTGCTTGCTATTGTGGATTCTGGACTTCCACGCAGGATTTTGTTAGCCTATTTCTAATTCTTTCCCACCCCCAGTAGTTGCTTGCTGGCAGAGACAATTTCTTTGTTTCAAAGAGCATGCTTGCCCGGGTGTTGGGGAGAAGCTTCTTTCTGGAGATGACTGTGGGTCACAATTCAAGATGGAATCAGAGTTAGTGACACTTAAAATCTGGCCAAGACTAGAATGCAAAAGGAGTTGTAGAAGTTTTACAGCTCATCAAACTGCCTCTGCGTTCACTCTGAAAAACTGTTCCAAAACGGTCAAGTTAGACTTTCAGAAATATTATAGTTGTAAAATCTGTGACACCAGTAATAATTGTGCCAAGCATAGGTTTTATTTTACTAAGTTGTTTACCTATGCCAATATTCAAGTGTATTTCTGTGCAAAAAGATGTGGATAATAGTTCTCTTTATAGAAAAATCAATGTACCTAAATAGTCATAAAATATAACAGTGTGCACATGTACATGCATTATGCAAGTACAAATACAGCTACATTGTGCCAGATGTGATCTAATCATTCTAGAAGTTCCGTTTAGGTATATGATATTAAAAACTGCTGAACAGGCTTTTTATCCTTAGAGTGAAGCCATACATTTCACGTTACTACTAGCAAATTATATTTGACATGTAATTTTAATATTAAGTTAACTCTAAAGTAATAGTGCAACAACAGGGATAAGCAATGAAGCCTTTCATAAGACAAAATGGAGTTTAAAATTCTAGAGAGTTTTAGTTACAAGTAATTAGAAATGCAATTTAGAACACTTAAAATGTATTTCTTTCAATAGTTAATTACATTAGAACAGCTATTGTAGCAAATAGTGATGGACTAATAAATTGTAATAATCACCTCCCTAAAAATTGGATTGCAATGTTTTAATAAACAGTATATACAACTAGAGAAACCTATTTTTCCAGCCCTGGATATGTACTTCATATGCAAGGAGATTGTACAAATATGTACATTTAAGTATATATGAATTTAATTGTGGTCTTGTTAAATAGAATGGGTCTCTAAAAGGCATTTTAATTGTAACGTATGCTATGTCTATAAACATTCAGGTAGTAGAATATATTTTATTAGAACATTATATTTCTTCTAAAAAATCATCTCAAGCTTACGATGGCATGATAGATCTTTCTAGGTATACAGCCTCCCTCTTTCCAATCTACAAACGGTATCACGATTTTCATTATTAGAAATAAAGGAAATAAAGGAGAAGGAAAGGAAAGGTTGCAAAGTGAAAAAGAGGAAGGAAGCAAAAAATGAAAAAGAACAGGAGGAAAAGAAGAGAATACGGAATTAAAAACGGAGAGCAAGGAAAGGGGTGAGGAGAATGGTGGAAAGAGAATGGAGAGAGATGAGAGGGAATCTCCACGTTCTGGAAGACTGGGGACATTCATTTGTACTAGTACACGGACCACATGAAGAATGACAATCATTCAGAAAATGGAAAAGCTCAGGAGCCCCACCCACTCTCCAGGGCAGCCCTTTCTTTGCCCCTCACATATACATCTGTTCCAGGCCTTGACTCTGGACACTTCATTCAAGAGAGTGATTGAAGACAGTTGGAAAACTCCAGTTCAGAAATGATAACTAGTAAGTTCTTGCACCCTTTCCTCTGACCAGCACCTCCTCTCTTTCTATTTCTTTCATGTACTAATTAATGTACTAACTTCTACTATAGGTGTTCTTCAGTGTGAAAGACATTTCCTGTTTCTGGACTCTTCTTCTTGTTTATTTAGCTACCAGCTTCTTCCTGCAACTGACTTCTTTCTCTCTTTAGTCTACAGTTCATGGTTGATCTATTGTTTTGTGGTCAGTATTGAAGGCTAGCTAACCCAGCAACTATTCTCGGGTAGCTTCTTTCTTGCTTTTTGAAGTGAGCAAAATATCCTAAATAAACTAACAATAAACTAAATATACTCGTTGCCAGCATATTTTTGTGGCAAGATATGTAGCATAGTTCTTGCCAGTGAGATACAAGTGAAATTTTCTTAATAAAAACAACACAGATAAGTCAGGTGTGGTGGCACATGCCTGTAATCTCAATACTTAGGAGGCTAAGACAAGAGGATCATAGGTTTGTGACCAGCCTCGGTGACATAGCGAGACCTTCAACAATTTACTGAGACCCTGTTTCAAAATAAAAACAAATACTACTACTACTAATGATGATGAAAAGGGCTGGGACCATAGCTCAGAGGTAGAATGCCCCTGAGTTCAATCCCCAGTACCAATACATAAATAAAACAAAATAAGGCAGATGTGGTAGCACCCGCCTGTAATCCCAGTACTTCGGAGGATGAGACAAGAGGATTATAGATTTGAGGCCAGCCTTAGAAACTTAGCGAGAACCTGTTTCAAAGTAAAAAACAAACAAATAAAAAAAAGGGCTGGGCACGTAGCTCAATGTAGAATACCCCATTGGTTTAATCCTCATTACCAAAAATAAATAAAAATAAAAAATAATATTAAACAACAGATGAGCTTATATTTCCCACTCTCGCCTTTCTTCTTGCCTTCAATGTAGATTCGATGCCTGAAGCTGTGGCAGTGCTCTTGTGACCATGAAGGAAATGTGTAAAGAATGATGAGACTCTAGCTTTAAAACAATTGAGCCAAAGAAGCAAAGGGAGAAGCCACCTATTTTCAGACTTCTGTGAGAATAACTTATGCTTGTTTAAGTATCCACAAATTGGGTTAGCTTTTACTTCCAACTAAAGGCATTCTCTTTCCTCCCAAAGGCATTCTTACCCCTGTCTTCCTAATTCATCAATTCCCCTGTCCCATTTTATTTCTCTCAGACTTTCTTGGTAAAATTCCAAGTCTGAATCAACCTAATAGCACAAATGATCCCTGTGTTGCTACCCAAGTTGGTGAGTGTTATTAGAGAAAATTAGAGAGCCATGTAAAAGGATGCCAATATATATTCATGGAGTACAACATTAACTAAGCCCATGATGCTTTCCATGTTTCCCCTAAACCTTCCCTACACATTGAAAATCTATAACCTCATCACCATCATGGCTTCCATGCCCATCACTCCACCAAAACTGCACCAATTGTCATTAACAACCTACTTATAAAATCCATAGGACTCCTCAGTGTTAACCCCCCCCTGCCAGTTACTAGATACAAGGGAACTCTCTGTAGCATGTCACCATCAACTATTCTTTCCTTGTTGAAATAATCTTCACTAATTTTATGCTATCTTCCTACTTCTCTAGTTATTCTTTTATTTTTCATGGATTCCAGTTTCCTGGAGAAACTTTGACATCTATCTTCCTGAGTATATTGATCATAGTAATTTTTTTTTCTTTCAGTACTGGGGATTGAACTCAGGGGCATTCTACCTCCAAGCTATACCCCCAGCCCTATTTTTTATTCTTTATTTTGAAACAGGGTCTTACTAAGTTGTGGAGGGCTTCACTAGGTAGCTGAGGCTGGCCTCAAACTCGGATCCTCCAGTCTCGGCCTCCCAAATGCTGGGATTACAGCGTGCCACCACGCCCGGCTCAATCACAGTAATTTTTAAGTCAGTAATTTCAAAGTCTATGAGAATGTCAATTCTTGGATGGTTTGTAGATCTATTTGTATTGCCTGAATTTTTGCTTGGCTCACTTTTTTTCACATGCCTACTCGTATTCGGTCACCTGCAGACATTTTGTTTAATAAATTATAGAGGCTCTGGATGATATTTCCCTCCAGAGAGAGCTTGGCCTACCATATATAAGCAGCCAGAGTAAGGAAAAATCATCCTAATCTAATCAATGAGTGCACTGATTGAGGCTGAGTTGAAGACTGTTAAAAGTTCAATCTACAACGAGCTGGCTCTCATTTCTAGAGAATGGGTTCTTTAAGGGGTCTTAATACAATCCTGGGGTGCTTTCTAGGGTCACTCCTCTGCAGAAGGTACTGAACTTTAATTTTTCTTTCTTCAATATAATGCGGCTTGGAAAAATTCCACTCTGCTTTTCAGCAAAATTCTACTTGACTAGATAGACTTTCTCGTGCCACGAGTGGCTTAAGAATCTGGCAAATACCTATGGGTAAAAACTAGTGAGTTCATTTCTCTTCTTATCGCTTCTTTTCAGGATTCTTCCCACCAGAGCACTGACTTCACTGACAGCCCTTTTTCCCCCTCTTCCTATCCCTATGAGATAGCTGAAACTTCCGGCAACTTCTGTTTTATGCACCAAGAATGGCAAGGAACTCAGGGGTGTATTTCTCACTTCTCTATAAAGAACGACAGTTCTCCTTACTTGAGATTTTAACTTCTCAAGTCTTGGCTGCCTTGGAAAATTTCTGATGCCTTCAAATAGATTTGGTCTTTTATCTGGATTATGCAGGTGTTCTTGGTAGAGCGTTGTTCTGCCACAAGTTACCAGATCATTGCCAGAAGTAGACATTTCACTGGCCATGTTCACTTTCCCTGATTTATTTCCACACACCTGTGGGGATCAGTTTATAATGTTCCAGAAATCATTGCTTTTCTTTTTGAGACAGGGTTTTGCTATGTTGCCTGGGCTAGTTTCAAATACTTGCGCCCAAGAAACCCTGCCTCAGCCTCCTGAGTAGCTAGAGCTACAGGAACATATCACTGTATGGAGTTAGTTCCCAAAGTCAGAGTTAGGTGATTTTCTTATATATGCCCTTAATAATCAATAGCGCCTCCACATTAGTACTAATCACAACTTGTTATAATTCCTTATAATCCCTCCCCACACACACACACACTGGAAAACATACCAGGGCAGAGACTATCATGTTTATTACTGTATTCTCGGCACCCCTTTCACCATATCTCTCAGTGTTTATCACAATTTCCGGCATATAGCACAATAACAATTTGTTGAATGAATGTTTGGCAATCAGTTGGTGAATAGCAGAAAGAATTATGTGGCCGAACATCCAGAACATCCTCCTTTTCTTTTTCCTCTTCAGAGTCGTCATGCTATGAGGAGCTCCTCATCTCCTTTTTACATTGGCAGTTCAGATTTGGGGAAATCTATCACACCTGCATAACTTGAACAAAGCTAAGCTACCCTCTAGCCCCCTATTGGCATGGAGCCACATTCAAATCAAAAGCAGTGTGAACAAAATAGGTTTGGAAAACAATGTAAACAGTTACTGTGTTCTGTCCAAGGACACCAAAGGAAGATTCCATTTATAATGTGTGACAATGCTGGAAACTTTTTTTTCTGTCTCTCTGACTCAACCTCTCACACGTGCCTTAAGGCAGCACAAGTCTTACCATTTCCTTTCCTGTTCCAAGATCTATACCACACAACTGGAAAAAAAAAAAAAAAAAAGAAAAGAAAAGGGCAAGTGAACTCTCTCCCTGCCTCAGCTCATACAAGCTTTGTAGTTCACTCTTCCCTCTCTGTATCATCTCTAGTTTAGTTTGATTTAGCCTCTCTAACTTATTTCAACTTTCCTAAACCAGGATCAGTAGTGCACGCCTGTAGTCCCAGCAACTCAGGAAGCTGAGGCAGGAAGATCACAAGTTCCAGGTGTTCTTCATACCATTCTTGCAACTTGTATCCAAGTTTGAAATTATTTCTACATTTCAAGTTTTAAAAAGCTGGGTGTGGTGGTGGATGCCTGCAATTCCAGGACTTGGGAGGCTGAGACAGGAGGATCGGGGGTCCAAGGCCAGTGTGGTAACTTAATAAAACCTTTTGACAGAATAAAAATAAAAAGGATGGGGGGGGAGGGTTTGGCTAATAGGTAAAGCACCCTTTGGTTCAGTCCGTAGTACTGCCAAGAAAGAAAGAAAGAACAAGCTTTTGTATTCCACACACATTTAAAATAATGCTATATCCACATATGAAGGTATCATGACCAGTTGCACTAACATGTATCGGGAAAGAGTGGAGTGAGATCCAGAGAAAGTACACCAAGTGCTGCTGCATGCATGGATGTTGGTATTACATTGGACCTGACCATCTATGATGTATAATTATAATGCGCCAAAAAAGAATACTTCAAAAATGTTTCTATTTTTACACACACACACACACACACACACACTGGCCTGAAAATTGACTAAGCAAGAAAGAACTTCTCCTTTGGAGGCTGGTGCTTGTGGAATATTAAATTACATGGTTTACTTTTTATCTTTTACATTTGTATATATGTCCTCTCTCTTCTCAAAGTTTTCCTCTGGCACCATAGCAAAGTATTTCATCCTCCTCCTCTTTTTATTTTGATCATTAGTTGAAAATTGACCTTGATCACAGTACAGCAGTCCCAAAGATAAAAACCTTCTAACCAAAAAAAGGGAAAGTTGAAGTTCACAAATTTTAAAATTCAGTGAGATTTTATAAAATAAAACATGTATGTTTTAAAGATTTAAAAATAATGCTCAGCTGGGCATGGTGGCGCACGCTTGTAATCCCGGTATTTGAGAGGCTAAGACAGGCGGATCACAGGTCCGCGGCCAGCCTCGGCTACTTAGTGAGACCCTGTTTCAAAATAAAGAATAAAAAATAGAACTGGGGTGTAGCTTGGAGGTAGAATGCCTCTGGATTCAATCCCCAGTACTGCAAAAAAAAAAAAAAAAATAAGAAAGAAAGAAAAAAAATGCTCACGAATCCTATCGAGACTTTACACATTCTCCATCTATTTCTTTATCCCCTCATAATTAAACCTGTTCTTCCTCAAACACTTCATTCAAGCCCAAAATATAATTTTTTTTACTTAATGCTTTTGTTTCATCAGTACTATCACAAACATGTTCACTCCTATGTCGCTGCAAGTGGATAGTATTTCAGTGAAATTACTGACTATCCTGTGGGAGCCCAGCCACCATTTATAACATTGCTTCGGTGGGGAAATGCATTCTGGATTCCAAACAACTGATACCCACACAAAGTTTTCCCACATGAGTAATCAGGATTCAAACAATAATATGCCCCACATCTGTCTACAGACCATTTGTAAGATGGGAACTGCCCATATTTGAAAAACACATGCTAGTACGCTGCTCTTAATCGGGGGGAAAATAATGTTAGGATGATGAAGTTCCATGCCTGGATTTTTCTTCCTCATTTTCAATTACATTCCTCCCTCCTATCAAATTAGATTCATGTAAATCCGAAAGAAAATTCTGTCAGTACAACAGATGCTCTATTTTTAATCTTTTCCGAATAATTTTCAACACGTAAGACACCCGTTAAGTATTCAGGTTACAGAAACCTCTCAATAATTACAGTAATCACAGTCTTTCAGAATCAAGTAGATGTATGGGGACAGATGTTTTCTTTTCAAAATTCCAGCTAATGAATTTTAAGTTTTTCTTTCACCAGCAATGGACCCCATCAACTTACTGATGTTGTATGTCATTGCCTACAAGCATTAATTAGCCTGGGAGCAGCAGAGGAGAAAATGGGTAATGGCTCTTTCCAGGATTGAGATTGCCAAGACAGAAGCAACTGAAGAATTGGGTAGTGCGTGAATCAAAAGTGCTCTTGCATCTGGTGCTGAAATGGTGGATGGCAGAATGATAACTGGGCACGGACAGACATGAAACTCAGAGGGAAAAGTTGACTAGGACAAAGGTTGGGACGAGGCCCAGTAGGAAAGCACAAGTGCAGTGGTTGTGTGAGGACAGGAATGGTAGAAGGAGAGATGGTTGTGTGTAAATAAGAGAATGCTGGCGTCCTTGGATTTGCAGTCCTTGGAGGAGATAATGAAATCCAAATCGATGACCACTGGATCTATGGGATCAAGGAAAGGCTAGAGTCCAAGTTGATTCCAAGGGCTTGAAGCTCAGTGACTGGGCTCATTAATTACTGCTAGAGATGGAAAAGGTAGAAGGAGGGACATGTTTGGAGGGAAGGCATACTCAGCACTGTGCTGAGATGGATACTGAACATGGTGTGATGTTCAGTGCCCATTCTCAGCTTTTTGTTAAGAAGCGACAAACAGATATGGTGACATTGATTTTTTTGTAAATGGTCTGATCACATTTTCTCCATTGACATGGATTCTGAAAGAAGAGATTCTATTTTAAGACCCCCAAGTCGAGCTTGGTGGAGCACACTTGTAAGGATCGCACGTTTGCGGGCAGCCTCAGCTGCTTAGTGAGGCCCTCTGCAACTTAGTGAGACCCTGTTTCAAAAATATAGGATTAAAATTAAGGCTGGGGATGTAGCTTGGAGGTAGAATGCTCCTAGGTCCATTCGAATCAGCCTCATGTTCAGTGTCACCATCATTTGTATAAAGGAAGCTTTGCATGACTGTTACAAAGATGTTTGTGGAGGCTTCAATCTGCTCAGGGGAAGAAAAGCTTTCTTGGAGAAAACTACATTCTCCTGCTTGAAGTCATTTTTTGTTAGGAAGAAGGTCTGACAAGGCTCTGCTGATTCTAACTCAACCTGCCATTCCAGGGTAGAGAGGTCTAAAGATGCTGATGAACTTCTATGGACAGTCAAAATTGTGAATTGATTGCCAGAGGCCTTGCTTGCTGACATTGATCAAGGTCAGATTTAGGGATTTGATGTTAGAACTTCATTTCATAAACATCCTTCATTTATTGCAGTCATGCAAATGAAATCCGAACCCAAGCGGTGTACAACAAACGACGCCACAGGTAAAAAGGGTTTCTTATCAAAATATTCAACAGACAGTCTAGAGCACAGGCAGTTTATCTGCCCCAGATACCCTCTGTAACATCCCCATCGAGAAGGCAAAGTCAGAGAGAGAAAGCAATACTGGAACAGAAGACTGTAAGTAGGTTGGTAGATTACAGTCCTTTCATGTTTTTATTTTTCTAATCATTTAGAAAATTAATATCTAAAGTAGAAAGAATATCACATTATAGTTCTTGATATCTGAATGTTTTACCTCAAAACCATCCTTCCTTGATGTTTATTCTTTTGTTTATTCATCTATTCATTTAATCAAACATGTCTTAAGTGCCTATTAATTTCCAAATGACAGGCTTAATATGCTTAATATTGGATATACGAAGATAAATAAGACATTCTAGACCCAATGAGCTCATAGTCCAATAAGAGTGACAGGCAAGTAGGCAATATATATATATATATATATATATATATATATATATATATATATATATATATCACACACACACACACACACACACACACACACGTTTTAAAGATCAAAGAGCAGCCGGGCGTGGTGGCGCACGCTTGTAATCCCAGCATTCGGGAGGCTGAGACCGGAGGATCCGGGTTCGAGGCCAGCCTCAGCTACCTAGTGAGGCACTCCGCAACTTAGTGAGACTTGGTTTCAAAATAAAGAATAAAAAATAGGGCTGGGGGTATAGCTCGGAGGTAGAATGCCCCTGAGTTCAATCCCCAGTACCGAAAAAAAAAAAAAATAAAATAAAATAAATAAAGATCAAAGAGGAGTAATTCAAGCAAAAAGAATGAGGGAGGTAAGTCCAGGTGGCGGGACACAGTGAGTAAAATAATAAAAATAATGGATGGATTTGAGAGGAAGCAACAGTGGAAGATGAAGGCCATTCAGAAGGCTGCTGTCCACCAAGTGCTGTGTGCACATATGAATACATCACTTTCAGCCGGGCGTGGTGGCGCACGCTTGTAATCCCAGCATTCGGGAGGCTGAGACCAGAGGATCCGGGTTCGAGGCCAGCCTCAGCTACCTAGTGAGGCACTCCACAACTTAGTGAGACCTTGTTTCAAAATAAAGAATAAAAAGTAGGGCTGGGGGCGTACCTCAGAGGTAGAATGCCCCTGAGTTCAATCCCCAGTACCGCAAAAAAGAAAAAAAAAATGAATGTATCACTTTCAGTCTCACTATGTTGTATAATTATGATGCACCATAAAAGTATACATTTTTAAAAAAGATTTCTGTAGTAAGTCTTGGCAAAAGATGGTGAGAAATGGAATTAGGATGGCACAGTGGTAACACATTGAGAAATATTTAGGCAAGAAAAGAGGTAGGATGTGGAGACTGAGATGGGAGGATTTGTAGAAAAGAGTCCATTTTATTGCCTAGTTCCTGGCCAGCGGAACTGTCCAAATGATGGACTTCCTTAAAAAGTATCAACACAGGAAGTATTTTCACAGAAAATAATAAAGATCTTGACATGTGGAATTGAAGGTGCCCACGAGACATCTAGGTAGAATTGTTCAGCAGGCATTTTGTTATGCAAATCTCATGTTCAGGGGAGAGCTAGGCTCTAACTACAGATTTGGGAACTATTTGCATATAGATTTAAAGAACACGAGTGGGTGAGATCACACAGAAAGATTCTTATGTGAAGAAGAAGAGCAGGGGCTGAGGGTGGAAACTTGGTGAGCAAGAGCTTTCAACACTAACTGTGTTTCTCTGAACAATTCTAGGTTCTCAGTGAACATTTATGGAATGAATGAATGTATGTTAATGTGAATAATGTACACTGTTAAGTAAAATTTAAAGGTGCATGGATGTGGAAAGCACTTAAGTCATTTTCATTACAGTACCTGGGGCACTATCTTTTTGGTAATAAAATGGCAAATGACGATAATGGTAACTATCCACTCTAGAGGAAGATTTCTCAGTTAGAGCAGAATATTCATCATAGCATTGGAAACAGGCAAATTGTAAAGCTCATGTAGACTAATCACCAATACAACAAACATGGAGCAACTACTTAAAATATTTGCATACACTGTTATAGGCGCTGGGGAGTCTTTGGATAAGTAGAGGAGTTAGTATTTTTTCTCGTGGAGTTTGCATTTCAGTGAGGGAGTAGGGGACAATCTATGAACACATAGATACAGGACAGATGGTGACAGAGTCCAAGTAGGAAAGCAAAGTAGGGTAAGTGGGCGCAAGAATGGGGCACTTTTCTGTCGTTTTACACTCAAATCTAGTTAATTCTCATCTCTCATATACCAATGGTTTGAAATTTTACAAAATACAACAAGGAAGATGAATTTAGGAGCCAAATAATTTAGGGGGAATTGCAGTAGTACCAATAGCTTAAAATATTTGTTAGTAATTTAGAAAACAGAAATGAGCTGGGCGTACACCTCTATAATCCCAGTACTCAGGAGGCTGAGACTGGAGGATCGGAAGTTGGAGGTCATCCTTGGAAACTTAGAGAGACCCTGTCTCAATGAGAAAAGGCTGTGGGTGGTGGGTGTAGCTCAGTGACCCTTGGGTTGAATCCCAGTACTACCTAAAAAAAAAAAAAAGAAAACAAAATAGAAATGATATAGGTCATTAAAAATTGCAAAGTGTAAGTGATAGCTATTGTTTCAAGTACTGTTTTAAGTTACCTGATCTGGTTTTGAAACTGTCCTGAATTTTTTAATGGTTTTTCTTCCCATGTTTTTTTCTAAAAAAAAAATTTGCTCTAAGGGGTGGGTTGTGTTGACAAGAGGAGTTGTGTCATGCCACAGCTTCCACAAAGTGAGCCCTCGTAGTTGTGGAAGCAGAAGAAATAATTTCCCTTGGCAGGAAGTATTATGATCAGTCCTGGCATCCTTTGGCTAATTGGAATTCCAAAGGACAAAGATAACCACTTAAATAAAATAGGATTATGAATTAGAATTGATATGAATGAGATGTCCAGTCCATTTAATCGTGGCCGGTCATTATCTCAGGCTTGTATAGGAGGTTAGTTAGAATCCTTTTAAATAATTTCTATGCCAGTTAGAAAGGGCAAGTATTTTATTTTATTTACTTTTTTTTTTTTGCGTGTGTGGTACTGGGGATTGAACTCAGGAGCATTCTACCTCTGAGCTATACCTCCAGCCCTATTTTTTATTCTTTATTTTAAAACAGGGTTGTACTAGGAGTGCCTCACTAGGTAGCTGAGGCTGGCCTCAAACCCGGATCCTCAAATGCTGGGATTACAAGCGTGTGCCACCACGCCCGGCTTAGGGCAAGTATTTTAAATTGGAGTTAGGGAGACAAAGGAAACCTCTATGAGTCTGTTTGCCTCTATCTGGTCTAAGAAACACCAGAGAGAGAGAAGTATGGAGGTGGAAGAGGGGGACACAGAGAGGAAAACATTCCAATTTTCCACCAATTTGATTTCAAAGTTCACCAGGCAATAAGAACAAAAGTCTTGTAAGAAAAGGCATTCTCTTTGCCTCTAGGCTGAAATGAATTGCCATTGTTCCTGAAAGCCCGGTGAGACAGAGGTTTGACTCAGCTAGCTCCCCTATTTTCTGAGCTATCCAAAGGCATAAAAGGAAATACTAACACCTTAGATAATAAAGTAGGCAAAAGCCCTGCCTGAATCTGTTATGTAAAGTGCTAAAAAGCCTTCTGTTCTTTGCTTGTGATCACCGGCTCCATTTTCTTGTGCCCTTAGTTCAGGGCTGCTGCTGGTAACAAAGAGACCACTAGGGAGGCTGTTAAGTTGCGAACAAACAAAATCTTTATTCCCCCAAATAGGGAAAGGAGTGTTCCTGGGCAGGAGGTAAATATATTTATTGTTTGCAGTAATGTAGTTGTAGTTTTCTTTCTCTTAGCAATAGCAAGAACCAATGGAATATTAATAGTGACTGGAAGGACAAAAAGTGAGAATTCCATTTGCTTAAAAGGCATATTGTAACTCAATTGTCAGCAAAACCCAGTTCCTGGTTTTTGCTTCTCTGCAATATAAAATTGGGCTAATTAAAGTGCTAATGGGGACAGTCATTATTTTCAACCAACTGGACCTCAAATTATGAACTATATAGTTCAGAAACGTTTGTTGACTGCATCCAGAATCATTAATCTGCCATATAGACAATTTTCATTATGAAACTAAAAAGCAAGAGTTTATATACTCATCGGGGATATAAGTTCTACATGGAGAGGAATAAGACCATATGAGGCTCAGGTTTATCACATGTATGGATGCAAGCACAGTTTGAACACATGTATAATCCTGTAATCTACATTATGATATAGTAGAAAAAGTACTAGAATAGCCATCAGAGGACCTGAGTTATTCTGTCAATCTTTCTACTAACTACGTATGAAAAACATTCCTTATGTAAAACAAAGAAATTAGTGTCAGGTGTGGTGGCACATGCCTGTAATACCAGTACATGGGAAACTGAGACAGGAGGATCTCAGGTTCAAGACTAACCTCAGCAATTTAGCGAGATTCTGTTTAAAAAATAAAAAACAAAAAGGGTTGGGGATATAGCTCTGAGGTAGAATGCTCCTGGGTTCAATCCCCAGCACCACAAAAACAAACAGATAAAACAAAACAACCCCTTCCCTCCCTGCTAAACAAACAAAAAGGAGTTAGTAAATGTACTTTAAGTTCATTTCCCATCAATTTCTATCAATTTCTGATTCTAGGACCTGTATCCAAATAACACCTAGAGGCAGATACAGTTATTAGTCACAGATTCCTAGTTACTGGATTAACATTTCCTCTACACTTGAAATCATTTTTAATTTGAGAGAGAGACACAAAGTTGGTGTTCAATAAGTGCTCGCACACAGAACAAAGTTGTCATTACTTCCTAGAAGTACATGAAAATGTTCTTCTCCCAGAACTATCACCAGTCTCTTTACAGGTGAGGAGACAGGTAAGGGATGTGAGGAAAGGCAGGGAAAGGGGAGTGAGAAGTAGGAAGGAGATTCATTCTAGAATATGTATTATTTTGTATGACATCTTGCCAATGTATTCCATAATACAATTGTCTTTGTTTGAGATGCTATAACAAAATACCATAGACTGGGTAACTTAAAAACAACAGAAATATTTTCTTGACAGTTCTGGAGCCTGGGAACTCCAAGATCAAGGAAGCGGAGGTGTCTGGTGAGGGACAAACAAGCTCCCTTGAGCCTCTTTTATAAGGGCACTAATTCCACTAATGAGGGAGACACAAACGTGCCGAGTGCAGCAGTAATGATATTTAATTGTACTTCATTAATTAACGCAGTCAAGGCAATATGAAAGTAATTTGTTGATGAAACAAGTGACAACAGGTAATGTTTCTGTATCTTCTATAAAACTGCTACTGAAAACAATGTGGTTCTTTACTTCTGTTTTAAACCATCTTCTTCTTGTCAGAGAATAAGAATTATAGAACACACCATGTTTTCCTTTCAGCTTTAGCTTCTAGGAAGCTCAGAACTCAATTTGATGCTCAATAATAATTCCAGATAATTGTCTAAAAGTTTTCCTTTAACTTTTAACCCTACTTAATTAGATATTTCATTGTACATTACCTGAAATCTTAAAGGGAAGTGGATGTGGGGTAAATAGATATAGGAAAGAAAGGAAAGGAAAGGAAAGGAAAAGGAAGAGGGAGGAAAGACAGAGAAGGAAGCCATCACTGCTTCCTTCTCACAAAATTTAGTTGAGTGCATGAGGGTTGAGTAGCTAGCCCTTCTAGAATTTAAATCAGGGATATTAACATGGCAAAACAGAACAAAGGTAGCCATCTGGTTAGGGTGCCATTCGGACTAATAGAGCAGAAAAATATTTATATAAACATACATTCAAAGACACTTGAAAATCATGACCTGAAAAAAAATCAGCTTTTAGTGATTATTTCCATTAAAGCAATGCTATTGTGTGGGAAAAGGTATAAGTGCTAACTAGATGTGGAACATATAACACTATAAAGAGGATAAAGTTAAATGCCTTTAGCCATCGCTGGGACTACAGAAATAAATAGGAATTAACAACAACAACAAAAAAGAATGTGATAAAACATTTTTGAAAATGTAACAGTTGGAAAATCTTTAAAGTTACACAATCTTAACAGTCTCCTTAAAATAGTCTCTACATTAATCAATTTTAAAATTTCAATTGGAAAAGATGAAGAAAAGAAAGTCTAAGGACTATTAAGATTAAAGTAAAATGAATAACATTTTTATTATCTAGAGTTGGTAAGTGAATTTCTTAAAGCACTTTTAGAATGGAACATTGGGGAGAGAAGGGAGATAGATGTATAAGAAGAGAAAAAACAGCTTAAGGGTTACAGAAAGATAATAAAATAATTTAGTTGAGGAAGATGGACAGATGGGCCACTGTTTAAATGGTAAGCCATGTTGGAAATTGTAGGTATCCATATCAATCGTGTCACAAATACACTTCATCTTAGGCATACTTACTATTCCTTTCAACATTTTAAAAACTATTTTTTGGTACTAGGAATTGAAGCCACAGGCATTCTTCCTCCAAGCTATACCTCTAGCCCAATTTTATTTCTTATTTGGAAACAGGGTCTCACTAGATTACTGAAGGTCTCACTAAATTGTCACGGCTGGTCGGGAACTTGCAATCCTCCTGTCTCAACCTCCCAAGTACTGGTATTACAAGCACGCATCACCATGCCAGGCTAAAACCATTTTAAAGCTATCTAACCATTGAAAAAATATTTCTCGCTCGTCATATGTGGCCTAACTATCTTCTAGACTATTCCTGCAGATACAGGTGACTTCTATCTTTGATAGTTGTTCCAGAAATGTTATCCATGAATCTAATTTTAAAATAGAGATGTTTACAATGTAATCAGGGATATGACTTGGAATCTCTTTTGAAAGTAAAATCTCCCTAAGGGGGAAAATTATCTTAGTTCTCCAACTTTGTAAAATAATATCTTCATTTATTGGGCTTGTTTAAACAGGGGCACACATAGTGGACCACTCTGAGCAAAAACGAAGTAGCTGGGCTTTGCTTTGGCACCTAAAATTACAGCCACCAAAATGTAGTGTGCATAAAGTTCAATTCTTTTTATAGGTATCAGGTATTGTAGCCAACTCTCAATTATCTAGGCTAATGGAGAGGAACGATAGGATGGCTAATTTAAAACAGCAAATAATCCAGAAATTATTTATGTGGATTTGGAAAGCCATTTTATTTTTTTTTGCGGTACTGGGGATGGGACTCAGGGGCATTCTACCTCCGAGCTACACCCCCAGCCCTATTTTTTTATTCTTTATTTTGAAACCGAGTCTCACTAAATTGCGGAGGGCCTCACTAAGTAGCTGAGGCTGGCCGCGAACCTGGATCCTCCGGTCTCAGCCTCCCGAATGCTGGGATTACAAGCGTGCGCCACCACGCCCGGCTTGGAAAGCCATTTTAAATCTCAAAATTAAATCCCAAAATTACCTAAGAGGTATGAGTCACCATCCAGGAAAGTCAGAGACAGAGCCAGCATCAGGAATTCTGAGAGCTGAGAAAATTTCCTTTATAGATTCTTAAGTCATTATTTTTCCTCTTTCTAGAACTGGGGGAGCTAGAAGGTATGCAGCGATTTGCCTCAGCTAAAGAGAAAAAGCTTAAGAATAGGAAGGGCAGGAACGTCCGTGGAGGACAGTAGCCAAATAAGTTCCTTGTACAGCTTCATATTTTGTCACTGGGGAGTTTCCTAGCTCATTTAAGACTGAAGCTGCATTCACTTGTGTTCTAAAGCATAGACTCTAATTCACAGACAAGTCCCTGGCTTGAGAAACTAGCCAGATGAAGTAGACAGCACAAAATGAAAAATAGATGGAAAAAATATACACAGACTTAAAAACAATTGGAACACATTTTCAAAAAAAAAAGAATTTTGCAAATATTTCTATGCCATTTCTTTATTCTAGTTTTAGAGCTACATTTAAATGAAGCTACTGGCTTCTGATCTGTATGAGAAACAAATATAAAAGTCAAGAACTCAGTGTTTATGTAAGTTTATCTCATAATGCCAGTTCTGCTTATTAAAAATAAGAGAACCAAAAAGAACAAAACAAAATAAAATGGCCTACTGGGCACTTAGAATCCATGCCAGGTTCTAGGGCAGTGAGCAAGACTTCTTGTCCATTTAAAGTTTGAGCAGAGCTTGAGAGTGCTCTGGCCCCAAGACTTCTGCTCATTTGATTTACCATACCAGATCACATTCTCAGTGCCAGGGGCAGCAGGAATTGGCCCAACACTCCAGTGCCATTCATTTTCAGGGTCACCTGATTTTGCAGGTGAGTAGTTATATCTCCACAGAGTTTCACTTCTGCAGCTAACATCTTGCTTACCCTGTAAGAGACACCTATTCTGGGGTCTGATGAGCATCAGCCTTGGGAGGTTTAACTCAGCACTTGGCTCTATATAACATGATTTTGTAGTTCTGACATCAGCCATATGTCCAACCTTGGAAAAATTACATTTTTGCCTGGAGGGTTTCCTTTAATAAAAACAGGGCTACGGGAATGTGGAGATGATGTTTGTAAATAGATTTTTAAAAATCATAAAGTATATTGGTTTCTGAGAAGCTGTAAAAATATATCTACAGCCTTAGCTGCTCAATGTTTTAAGCTTCTTGGATGAGATCAATATAGGCTTAAATTTTTATTAGCAATACATGTTAATAACAATTTATAAAAATGCCATTGTTTCTCCCCTCCTCCCACAAGTTCATAGAATTCTTTAGTGCTAGGAGAAACTATCATCATTTTATCCAGATGCCTCCCCCTCCCTTTGGTCCTGTTGATGATTTTCAGCCTTATGAGAAAGATGCATAATTTATACATCGCTGCTGTGCTTTGTGAAAGTTGTGAGAGACCCAGTTTGAATTGCTCATCTTTATTAGATCATTGATAAGAATTAAAAATCAAAATCAAGATAGGCTGTCAAAGTCTTTAAGTAATGATTTCCTTCAAACCATGGAACAAATGTTTATAAAATGACAACAGAATTAGACTTGCTACCTGACCACAATGGATTGGTAAACTTAATGAGTTGGAACAATGAAAGAATTAATCCCAAAGGGGAAAATGGTAACTATATAAAGTGACTGATAGGCTGATTAGCTTGATCATGGAAATCATTTCACAATGTACATGTAAATCAAAACATCATGCTATATACCTTGAATACATACCATTGTTATTTGCCAATTATATACTTATATATAATTATATATTATATTTGATTTATTTTTGCAAGTCTTAATTCCCCAAGGAAAGGGAGCATGCTTTCTCCTTTCATGCTTCCCACAATATTAAGCTCATAATATTTCCTCAATATATACCTATTGATTGAGTACATTCATGGTCCTATGGCTTGGCTATCTTATATGGATGAGTGTAGTCTTTCAGAAGTTGAGTTCACTGAACTGGACACTTTCCAGAGTGAGAAGTCCCCTCTTGGTTTTATTACTAATGGGGTTCAGGACATGCTACTCCACAATATGTCGCCTTTGCATTTGAGAAAACAACAAAACCAGGAAGATCAAGCTCATCTTCCCCTTGTCCTTCTCCCCTGAAGCAGGTCATAAAATCTTTAGTCCAGAGGTTCCTTCCTAATACCCAGAGGGAAGGAACATGCTTATCTCTGAAGACACTGAGACACTGATAAAAATCTGAATAAAAAGGCCTTAATAACACCTCCCAGTTTATTACCATTACATTACCATCTTTGCCCAATCATACTTTTTTTTTTCTTTTACCTTATGGTTTACCTTTATATTTATTTTTTATTATTGGTGCATTGTAATCATACATCTTTGTTAGGTGCAAGCTGGTAGAGGCATACACGCACACATTTCTCATTTAACCCTTCCCCCATTCCCACCCCATTTCCTCCCCCATCCCTCCTTCTCAAGTTCAGTTTAGTGATTGACTTTCATATGTTGAAAGTACATCATGTGCATTAGGGTGTTCCCCCCCCCATCACCTTCAGTTAAGTCACCTTCTTTGCTCATCAAAGGTTTCTCCTCTTTACAATTCTCCACTTCTTTCTCAAACCTGAGCATAAAACCATTCAGTTTCCCCTCATTCCAGCGGGTTTTCATTTCCTTATGAAGTATTCCGTCAAGTAAAACCTGCATACATTAAATAAGTCTGTGTCTTATTAATCTGCCTTTTATTAATGGGCCCCAGCTCTGAACCTAAGTAATTGAAAAGATACTTCTTTCCCCCTATACCACATAAGGGAAACAGATTCAAACTGGTTCTGATGAAAGACTGCTTTGTACAAATACAAGTCCTATGCTAAAGTTCGATTTAACTCATGTTGCTTTTTCATCTTTACCCAGTGTGCTAGCCTCCTCCAAAGGAAAGCTCTGTAATGATCAACATGCAAGGGGTTGAGCCATATGCATTCAGAAAACAAAAGCATGGTTTCCTGTGTTTGTCCCTCCACAAGCTAGTGACTTCATCTGTATAACCATGGATAAGGAGAGGGTGGAGTAGTAGATTAGTGATGGGGAGAGGTAAGTGCAATTCAAGAAATAGCACAGCACATGCAGATTTGTAGAACTGCTAACAATGTAAATTCTGCAGGTCTATTAAAATTTTCATCCATTCTCTATACTGGATAAGTAATCTCATTAGTCTTGACAAAGGTCAAGAAACTGAAAGTAAATCAGCGCATATAGTACTATGCTTCAATTTCCTTCATTTATAATTAAGCTTCGCCGTTAGTGCATTTTAAACCCTCATTATGTCAACCCTAAATCTATTCAAGGAATGAGGAATGAATGCTTCCTTAATAAAGCAAAGTATGCATATTATTAGCAGTATGGCATCTAGGAGGAAGTATATAGGGTCGTATTAAGAATAAGAGGAGTCCAGATTAAAAGGCCAGTGGAAAGAAAGATTTCAACCTAAGGTCATGTGATCATTCTTTATAGATGTCAGACCTCATCTACTTCTAATTGTGACTGTTTAAGAGCTAAGAGAGTATAGGGAATGACTTGGTGGTACGAAAGGGTTGGGGTATGGACAGGTGAGTGTTATCACAGACATTTGATCTGGTTGGTGACCCTGGGATGGAGAAATGGCACTAGGTAGAGAACTTCGCCACTTGGGGACTCAAGAGAGAGTTCCATCATCTTCTCTATCCTCACCATCATCTGCAGCCTACAGATGCCACTCTTTCCAATTCTGGGTTCTTTACACTTTTCCCCTCTTTCTTTTCTTCCCTCCCTTCCTCCCTTGTACGCTTCACATTTCCACCCTCTCTAGTATGCTATCATCAAGTTTTGAAGGCCTCTGTGCTCTGCTGGAGAATTAGGTGCCCCTATTGCTTGACTTTATGAAAAGTTATCATAATATGGCTCAACTCTGAGTCGAATGAAAACTATTGTCCTTTAGAATATAAGTTAAAATGGTTTCCTATGAATTCAAGCTCTCCAGTACCACAAACCTGGAGAACTCCAGGACAGAGACTCTTTGGAAGACTGACTCATTGTTTTAACACATCACGGTGACAAAATTATCTCCTATTAAACAACCAAGGCTACATAATCAGGACCTCATCATGAATAAAAGTCACATTTATATGGGAAGCCATTATTAAGTATCAGAATAAAATGTCTCATTAAATAAGTAATGTTTAAGCTGGGCGTGGTGGCACATGCTTGTAATCCCAGTACTTGGGAAGCTGAGACAGGAGGATAGGATCGCAGTGAGGCTCTCCACAACTTAGTGAGACCCTGTTTCAAAATAAAAGAATGAAAAATAGGACTGGAGGTGTAGCTTGGAGATAGATTGCCCCTGGGTTCAATCCCCAGTACTGAAAAAAAAAAAAAAAAAGTAGTGTTTGAGTTTTTTCTCTTAAAATAAAACTCCCTAATATAAAGATTATTTAAAATATGACATTTTGCCAGGTGTGATGGCACACGTTTGTAAACCCAGCATTTGGGAGGCTGAGACCGGAGGATCCGGGTTCGCGGCCAGCCTCAGCTACCTAGTGAGGCACTCTGCAACTTAGTGAGACTCTCGGTTTCAAAATAAAGAATAAAAAATAGGGCTGGGGGTATAGCTCAGAGGCAGAATGCCCCTGAGTTCAATCCCCAGTACCGCAAAATAAATAAATAAATAAATAAATAAATAAATAAATAAATAAATAAATAAATAAAATAAAATATGACATTTTACCACCTTATATAGAAATGTTTGTCCATATTATGATATTGAAGGGTTCCTTTAATGCCTCATTCATTCATTTCAGACATACTTACTGAACATGTATTGTATCTAAGTATTGTGGATATAACAAAGATGAATGCCTATTTCATGTTGTTACCTATAATCAAAGCAATACAATCCAAAAATAAGAATTGGTAGATATACAGAGCCACATCAATTCAACAACTGACTTAATGACTGATAAACAGAAAGGACAGTAAAAACCAGAGACTCTCTTAGTAGAATATCATCTCAGCATTTTTATTCAAATTATTTGACATTTTTAATATGTCAGTACAGGTGTGGAGTTGGCTTTAAGCTGCTGTTCATTCCGATCAGAACAGAAGCAAGAGACTTATAAAAATCCCCCAACTTACTGAAAAGAGAAATTTGTATCTTCGAGAATTGATGAGTTAAAAAAAAGCCCTGCCTCATTTGCTACATTATGCTTCAGTGATCACTATGGCAGAATTGACCTTTCTTTATTAAGTACTGCATATGTTCATTCTTTACATGACATGCAAACGGATTCCAAAAATGATGAGGCTATTGGCGCCATTACTGCAAATTCCAGGATGCTGATTTGCACAAAAGAGGTTTTTCAATTCTGGTTTTCCCTCAATCCAAGGCTAATGTGCATAATCTGGGATATTTGTAATCCTACTCAGGCTTCCTTGCCTCCAGATGTTTTTGCTAAGGAAGCTTCTGAGGGTTGGATTTTTTCTTCGTCTCTTGCGAGATGATGGATGCCTTTTCCCTGGTTACTTCTCCCTATTGAAAGTCACGGTTGTCAGTAGCGTGGCCTAACATGACGGGTGTCATACCCCGTAATGATGATGATTCCAAAGCAAACATGACACCGAAAGAAAGGGCAGCATCAGTCACAGAAGAAGGCTGCTCGGCAACGTAGGAATCACAAACTCTTTAATTGCAAAGGATTACCATGGACTTGTAAAGACATAATTGTACACTGATGTTTGAACTGATAAAAATGACCATCTAGTAAGTAGCCCATATTCTAAATTTCCAATTAGGAAAGACAATATATGAAAAGAAATTGCTGGCATTTGATTAATTGAACCACAATTCTGACCTACGTTTATGATAGCCATGTAGCGTTTACCGACCCATGTTTATTACAGCCAGCCATGGGACACGTTTTATACCATTCCAATGTGTCTATTAGGCATTCGCTCTTAGAGACCCACTTAAAAATCTAGTTTAGGTTGTGCGAAAGAATGTGGTAGTCTGAAGTTTGTCCTCTGGGAACATTAATCTCTGAAAAATCACAAATTAGTGTTTTTTTCTATTACTAGCTCTTTCTGGATTTAAAGAGAAATGCATTGGATTTAGATTTCTCCTTTCGATTTTTCCCTCACATCGCTTCTGACATAGAAGCTGACCAAGTAATAGTCAATTAGGTTGACTGCTGTCATTGCACATGTGGAAAAAAACAGTAAGTACAGGATCTGCTTCACAAAGGCATCTCCAGTGAGCAATGACTTATTTATCACAGACATTTCTGTGGATGCTAGAAAACAGATCTAGGAAGCTTGCCTGGCAGCTGACTTACATGAAAAGGACATTTGAGAGCCAATGACATTAAAATCTCCCTTTACTACTATACAGCAGATTTGTAAGGGAGCAGAAGGTAAAAAATAATCTATTTACATAACATACATTTTTAAAAACGTCATTGGTAAATGAGAAATGTGTGGATGTATGCCTTTACCAGCTTGTACTTTACAAAGATGTATGATTACAATGCACCAATCAAAAATAAATAAATAAATTGAAAAAATAAAAATTAAAGTAAAGTAAAATAAGATAAAATAAAAACATCATTGGCTCTAGATGGTTCACAGTTATGCACAGCAGCCTCAAATTATGACAGGCTATATGTTCCACATTTCATTAGAAAATGAGCAAGAAAAATCATAAATCTCAAAAAGCCTAAAAAGAAACATCCTAAGCCAGGAATGGTAATGAACACCGGTGACTGTAGCTGCTCTGGAGGCCGAAGAGGGAAGATCACTTGAGGCCAAGCGTTGCAGACCAACATAGAAAATAGAGCGATCCCATCTCAAAACAAACAAACAAACAACAACAACATCCCCAATCAACAGCAACAAAAAAACCCAAATAAAAGGAAATATCTGGGAAGACAAGAAGGACAATTCAGGATCTTTCTCAGTAGAGTCAAATTTCTATGTGGCCTCACCTACGAAGCGCTGTGATGAACTTAGATGCATTCATGGATAATCACCAGAAATACCAGCATAAATGTATTCTTCATTTTCAAAGAATTTGAATATGAAAATGTCATTAACAATGAAACTAGGCTGAACATAACGGAAATCATTTTTGTTGGTTCACAAGGTACTTCAGGGCATTCCGTTGCCTTGGGCTCATCATTAGCCATGCCGGTCATCACCATGCTGCAGTGATACGGATATGCTGGGTAAGAGAGAGCGCTTCCATTTAATATGAGTCTACATTCTATAGCTGACTCTATTTTGAAAGTGAAAATTTTAAGCATATTGAATGCATAAAATTAAAGCTATGGAATTTTAGCCTACTCCAAAAGAATAATCTTTACTGGTTAATTACCTCAATCTTCCTTTCTTTATGATTCTTTCATTCTTACCACTGGGTTATACCTAATTATATTTCTAGTCTATATTTGCTCCCTACCTTTTTTTTCTTCTTCTTTTCTTTGATACTGGGGGTGGAACCCAGGGACATTCTACCTCTGAGTTACACCCCCCCAGCCTTTTTTATTTCTTATTTTGAAACAGGGTCTTGTTAAGTTGCTGAGGCTGGCCTCAAACCTATCCTCCTCCTGTTTCAGTCTCCCAAGTATTGGGAGTACATGTGTGTTCTAACGTGTCCAATTGCTTCCTACCTTCTTTCATCCTGTACTTCAATTTCACTATTGATATCATGAGCATTCTATCCAGGACTTCTTGTCCTTGTTTAGGATATTTAATTTTTTCCATGAACTTCTTGTATCATTGCTTCTATCATTCAAGGAGAGAGCGGAAGGAGAGTGGAAAGGCAAATGTGTTTATCCTCACCTAAAAGACAGGGCTGAGAATCAAGAGACCTGAGTTCTAGTCCCTGCTGTCATTAGCTTGCTGTTTGATTTGGAGTAAATCACTTCACCCTCGTTGGGCCTGCATTTCTCATCTGGAGAATTAAGCATTTGGACTAGATGATCTGACCCTACCATTCCTCAACTATCATTTTGTCAGAAATTACACACAACAACAGTTATGAAGGACAATTCAAATACATGTAGACTTCGCCTGTAGACCTCAGACTGTAAATACATTCACCTAGTCCCTAACACGTCCACTTGGTGGGATTCCTCCACTCTCGTCCCTTTGGAGTGTTTCTACTCCTGGTATGATTTCTTGAGGGAAGGGACCATTTCTTGTCCATCTTGGTATCTCCAGCAATTAGTACAGTGCCTGAAACTTAGTAGCAATGAATAAATTCTGCTTCTACTTTGTGTTTTTACATCTCACCATTGTCTACCCGTAAATGTTCTATTACAGAAGTATACCACATTTATAAGTTAAACTAATCAATATCTATGGTTTCTACTTACTACATTACCAATAAAATCCAGTTCTTTGGAATATAATATTTTTCTTCTATGGCAATGCTAATGGAAACAACACTACTTCAGGAAGACACTTTACTGACTCATAAGGGAATCAATGTTTACCTCCTCAATAATTCACTAAAACTTACTGTTAGGACTCTATGTACCACAGCACTGCCTGTGTTGCTACTTAAAATTATGACTTTTAGAGTCAAAGGCTTAGAAAACCATGACTTTTGGAAACATATACGAAAAGGCAGCTACAGAAATGATAAGTTTTAATAACACATTACTGTTGCTCGAATTCCAGAGGTAAGTTTAAAGTGGCATAATAAAAACTACCATCACAATTTACATGTGTCATTAACAATACAATGCTAGTGAGAAAGCTCTGTTTAAAAAGTTTTCAGAATTATACATTGATTTTGCAAAAAGAGGAAAAAAATCTGTAGATCCTTTACAGATTTTAAATTAAAATACTGGTTTTGTCTGGACCACTTTATTTTAAAAGTATGTTTTCTTAGCATCTTGAATTCTACATTTCTAACATTTAATGGTGATTAATTGTAAAGGACACATGTAAGACTATAATGCAGCTAAATGATGCATTTGTAATTCATGTGAAACAACATAATTAGTTCTCCAAGGGTTCATCAATATATTATTCTACTAAACAGAATACTTGAAGGTCCCACTTGAGGTTTAAATGCAATATGAAGCCTTTATTTTAAGCATGGCTTCCTCTGTGTAATATTCTCATAATTATTTTCCAGCAACAAGAAATATTAGGTTGATTATTTTTATTCTAGCTGTTAGTCCCTCATGCTGCGAAGAAAGCAACTTCATGAATTCATTCATTTCAATACAAAACTGACAGATTTGGGAGCCATATTTAAAGTGGGGGAAAAAAGTAAAGATCTAAGTTCAAAAACTTTAAAAGAGGTGAAAAGTTAAACTAAAAAATATTTTCAAACCCACATTTATTAAAAGGCAGAAAATATTCCTACTGCCCTCCCAAAACTTTTCACAAAACTATGTATACATAAATAGAAGTAGTCAGTTTCAAATTTAGAATGTGATTCATGGAAATAAATTATGACCTTCAGAGAGCTGCAAATCAAAACTGCCTTGAGATTTCACCTAACTCCAATCAGAATGGCAATCATCAAGAACACAAACAACAACAAATGCTGGCGAGGGTGTGGAGAAGTGGGAACCCTATAGCAACATTTTAGTATTTTCTAAGAAAAAAACAAAAGGCTATATTCTTCTCCTTGATATATGTCCATATACAGAAGACAAATTCCTTAACGTAATTGTCTTATAAAAATAATGTGAGTATATGTTTGCTAAACTTAGGTATAAGTTAATGAAAATCATACAGCTATGTATCTCACAAAAAGTTGTACTTTTTCTTGCAAATATAGTCTGCTAATTGTTTCTGGAAACTCTACAACTTGTAAACTATACAGTGCTTTGAAAAGAGGTTTAACAAGGTCATTCAATGCCTTTTCCTTTAAGACTCCCAGGTAACCTGATTTCCAGCCACTTTTGTCAGTTTATTTAGAAAATCCATGACCCCAAAGAACAGTATATATCTTTGTACAGTAGCCTGCCAACGTGTGACTAGCTCTATAAAAGAAGAACCCAAATTAGCAAGCATAAAGCCATTGGGGAGCAGTCACTTAAGTGCTGCCAAAAGGACTAATGAGAATCTTATTCCTGATCTTGGACTTGGAGAGAGAGCACAGAAGGGGAGTATCTGCTAAATTACTTTCAGACAACAGATTGCAGTGTCTCCTTCACATTAACCAATTTCTTTATTAAGGGGTGGAACACAGAAGGATGGAGTAAAAAAGAAAGAAAAGGAAGAAGTAGAAGAATGAATTCAAGTAGACAAGACAAAGTTGCCATTTCAAGGTGAGCTGATATAGGTAGGGAAGTGACAGCGGAGGATTTAAGAATACATGTTCCAATAGCCCTAGACCCAGACTCATGCACATCACCAAAGGACTAACACAGGTCATTTAAGTCAGCTTGGAAATAGCTTCCTACTTTATCAATATTGTGCCAAAAATGTATACTCTGGGATAGCTGTTGGGGAATCAAAGTATGCTACAGACATTGTTATCCTAACCTAGAATATGTATAACCAGTGGTGCTTCAATTTTGACAACAAGGGCCACTTAATCGAAGCAATGGTCAGAATAGTACTGTGCAAAAGAGCTTTTTAAATATTAAAACTGGGCTCTTTTTTAGGCTTTATAAAGTTTAGAATAATCAGGCTGGCCCTTTAGGTATGAGATAAGAACAATATTGGAGACTTGAGTTCCTTCCCCCAGAGATTAACTGAAAGTCTAATTTAATCTCAGAAACTAAAATGGCCCTCTTGTGAAATTTTCCTTACGAAGTGTCAAGTGTAATGACACATATAACTAGGCACTTTGCTATCCTCCTGAGCCAAGCCTGCACTTGCTCACAGTTTCAAAGGAGTCCCCATGAAGCTGAGCTGAAGCCACAGTAATCCTAAAGGATATAGGAAAAGATTAGATATTGTAGGCATTGGAGGTCTCAGAACAGAAAAGGGTTCTAAGGGACCAACCTGAAAATCATCATTTTAACTGTGTTGGGCTAGAATAGCCAGGAAATCTAGGAGCAGTAAGTACCTAGACATTCAGCAACAGATCTACCTATAATGTATAGAGACTTCTTGGAGCCCTATTTTTTTTTTTACCTAAAATTTTACCCAAACATTTGTACACAAGATGAAGCAACAGCAGAGAAAATAAATGTTCATTGGAATGTGATCCTAACAAAAAGCTGCCCCACATCTCATAGCCATAAACCTGGAGTAAACTGATTCCTGGATTCTGTGGAGATCACCTGGGAATAGTCACCTTAGATGACCACCTACACTCTGTCCAGCTAGTTGGTGGGAGAGCAAGGGAAACTTGGCTCTCTTAACTTTGCAATCAGATGAATTTGTGACTTTGTTCTATCAACATAGAAGAGACAAAAAGAAAGACATGTAGATTTGTAATTATGATGAAAGCTATGTGGTCCCACCAATAACAAAAAGAAAGTCAGTGCCTAGAGATTATTTATGAATGTATCATAGCTGTGACCTTAGTTCTTCTTGGCCATTCTATCTTAGGTGCGTCATTGATTACATAGAGCAGATGGTTTATAAAATAACCCTAAACATGGAAATACAGTTAATGTGCAAGTAATAAATAAGCAAGTATTATAGTCTCCTAAGTATTGAGATCGCAGGGATATGCCACTGGGCCTGGCTACGTTTCATCTTTAAAATGCACGTTTTGCATTTTAACATCTCTGAGACGCATCTAATAATCATTGGTGTGCTATGATTTCATGAGCTGCATCTCTTTCTTTGTGGTACATAATGTATACCTTATGACTGGTGTCATTGATGTCAATATATAGAATATTCTACGAATGATGCCTGTCAGTTGTGCTGCCCTCTTCTGAAATGCCTTAAAAGTCTTCTTCTAAAATGGTGCCTTAAATATATAGGTCATGATAGTTGATATCATAAGACTCCAATCACAATAGATTAAATAATGGGTAAGTATCAAAGAAAACTATCGATAGACGGCTACGAGAGCTCTTTGTAGTAGGAACACTCTGCTCTGAATCAAACCAAACAAATCTTTCTTGAAGGAATTTAATGAGATGCATGCAAAAAGGGATATAAATGTTACACAGCAGTAGAAGCTAAGAAAGAGAGGATGTTAAAAGCCGTATGAGAGTAGAAACCATGAATAAGCAGACATCTTGATGTAAAAAGGAAAATGAAGAGTCCATTTATTGTTAAGAGAGTATAAAGAAAAATTAAACATATAGAAAATAAAGATGGAGTAGCTGAGTCACCATAATGGCAAACCATGAGAGTAGAGAGATTAAGGCATGCTTGGAGTCAAGGAAAACAAGACACCTACTCCTAAAGGACCATTACCAGCTGGGCGGTCATTGCATCACCTAAGTTGCTAACCGGCTGCGAGAGTCACTGTTGTAACTGGAACATTTTTGTTTTGATAAGGCATAGATAGGGAATGATTATATTACTTTCCTATGATTCCTTAACCCCATATCACCTACGAAAACCTCAAGGTGCTTCTGTTCCTACAAATAGAGAAAGCCCTTTATCCAATACTAGACAGCTAGAAGAAATGAAAAGGTAGGGTACAAAGAGGATGTGATGAGGAACGTTGTGAGAACTGCGAAGTGGCTAAGCCAAAGAAGGGAGGAAGAAGGTATCATGCCTGGTCTCAAAAGCTTAAGAGTAGAGAAGGGTGGGGCAGCAGTACACGCGGGCCAGACATGGAGTGCTATAACTACATCACTACATTTGGTCTCTTTTTTCTCTGTTCAGGACAGCTATTTTATATCAGAGTTTCTTCCCGGGGGGTGGGGGGGATATCTTATTAGGCCCTGGCCAATTCCTAAAATCTGGCTCAAATTCTCATTCCTACCAATAACACTCAGGGGAAAACATGCTCAGCTTAGCTTCCTTCCCGAAATCACCTTTTGATTAAATTCACCCTTCTTTCCAGTCGACAAATCTCACAATTCTTGCTTATTTGAATGAATTCATTTAGCTTCCATTTATTAGGGTAGGGTTTTCCTGTCCATCATACCTTCAATGGGCCCAAGGTCTTCAGATTGATCATGGGAAAAACTCTATGATTCATTTTGGATTTTTAAATACGGAAAAGTATCAGTTTTTAAAATTACAGTTGTGGAACATAAAATTATAAGAATTATTTTCTCTTTAAGAGAACACTCAATCAAATGTTTCTCTTAATTCAGAGAGACAAGGAACTACTTACCCATGGAATTACAAATTAGTGTGAGGGTCTTAGAAAAGAGTTATTTTCATTTTTTTGGTATTATCTCATGTTATGATGAAAGCTAAAACATGGTTATCCTTTCTTTTATTTCTTCTCTTTTTGTGTGTGGTACTGGAATTTGAACCCAAGGGCACACTACCTCTGAGCTACACCCCAAACCCCATTTTATTTGTTTTTGTTTTATATTTTTATTTATTTATTTATTGCATCATTTTATTTTATTTTGAAACAGGGCCTTATTGAATTACCATGCACTTCCCTCAAATCTACAATCCTATCTCAGTCTCCCAAGTACTGGGATTACAGACATGTGCCACTATGCCTGGCTGTTTCTTTCTTTTGGTTTTGAAAAGATCAGAACTTGTTTCATTTAGTAATTTTGTTGCTGTTTCTATGGCTTGGCAATATGGAGCAGGTTATAACTCGTTTATGCTTCGTCTACTGAATAGGCATTGGATTCTTAACATATCAGCTTGACACTCTCTAGGACTGGTCATCCCTTTAGATATTAATGTGTAAGGGAGGGATAAAATGAAACCAAACAGCAAGGTTGGTTTAGATATGTACTTTTCTCCAAGACAAGAAAGAGTTCAAGCTACATATTTAATATGTGACAATATTACCTTCTTTTGGGGGGGTAGGGGTGCAATTTGGGATTAAACCCAGGCCCTTGAACATGCTAAGCAAATGCTCTACTACTAGTACTGCTTTGAAAACATACTTTCAAAGATTGTTTTTTATCGCTCTTCTCATCACCTTGAATACATTTCAAATTCCAAAATCTTGTTTCCTATTATATCCATTAATAAAATTTGGTAGTATTAGGAGTTCCTGACTGTCATGCATAGATAAACCTAAATAAAGCAAACTTTCCCTTTAAATAATAGTTTGCTGATGTCAACAAAATGATGAAATATAAAGTCCCAACATTTTGTCTCTCATAGAAACACCAATTTAACCATATACAGACCAAAATACCTTTATGAGAGGACTAGAATCTAGTTAAGAGTTTGCAATAATCTAGAAGAGCACAAACCAAGGACAACTGCATTGAAATGGGTAAGAAGAACAATTTCACTTTTCCTGTGCCAGAACTTTTCCCCAAACCAGCATAGCTCCGTATTGAGAAAGATCAACTTGGCCCTCATTTTCTGTCTCAAGTGGCAAGCAAGGATGGAGCATGCCACCATTGTACTGGCCTTTTTGAAGCACTGCATGAAGGGCTTGTTCCTGTCTTACTCACAGAGAACAGGGACAACAACCATAGCTGGAATGCTGGGGGGGCACTTGAAAAGAAAAGAAAGGAAGAAGGCATGACCCTGCAAGATTGAGCAAAAGCACAAAACCTGAGGATTGTGAACAGAACCTGCCCCCAACAATCCGGCTTCTCTGTGTACTACCTGGGGGCTGGTTCTGTCTCACTTCACATGCAGCACTGACATAAACGACATACTTTAGTGGCTCCAGATAAAAACAAAAGAAAAGGGGCTGGTCATTTGCTGTGGTCAGCATGATTCTATAAATTTGGGAGAAGGAAGAGAACTCTGGGCTTCTCTGCACAGAAGGAGGAAGAGAATAGAACAGGTCTCCAACTTCTTGGTACATGGTTAGGGATCCAAGAGTATAAGAGAGATTTTAGGGTCCATTAAAAAGTAAGCGGGGAGCCGGGCGTGGTGGCTCACGCTTGTAATCCCAGCATTCGGGAGGCTGAGACCGGAGGATCCGGGTTCGCGGCCAGCCTCAGCTACCTAGTGAGGCACTCCGCAACTTAGTGAGACTCGGTTTCAAAATAAAGAATAAAAAATAGGGCTGGGGGTATAGCTCGGAGGTAGTAGAATGCCCCTGAGTTCAATCCCCAGTACCGCAAAAAAAAAAAAAAAAAAAAAAAAAAAAAAAAAAAAAAAAAAAAAAAAAAAAAAAAAAAAAAAAAAAAAAAAAAAAAAAAAGTAAGCGGGAAATCCCTCTAATTAGGAAAGTGCACAAGTTCAGAGAAGATACATGCATACAAAATGTTTGAAAGATTCCCAGAATCTACAGACAAGATGATTAGTTAAACTCTTTCTTTACATCATCTTTCTTTTCATAAAGATGAGACAAGTGGCTGTTTCTTCAGATGCGAAGATACCAATGCAAAGCTATAAGGAACACTAAGACTCAGAAAACAACATGATATGACCAAATGAACAAAATAAATCTCTAGTAATCAACTCTAAAGAAATGGTGAATTGCCTGGCAAAGAATTAAGAATGGTCATCTTAAGGAAGCTCAGCGAATTAAGCAAGAACATATATATGTAACTTAACAGGATTAGGAAAATAATCCAGGAAAAGACAAGAACATCAATAAAGAGAAGCTGTAAAAAAGAACCAAATGTAAATTATGGAATTGAAGAATAAATGAGTGAAATAAAAAACTCACTAGAAGAATTAAGAAGCAGACTTGATGAAGTCGAATAAAGAATGAGTTAACCTGAAGACAAGTCAAATATCCAGTTAGAGGAACAAAAAGAGTGAAAGGTATGAAGAAGCCCCAAGAAATTTATTGAACATCATCAAGAAGACTCATATAATCATTATGGGAGTTTCCAAGGAGGAAAGAGGGACAAAAAGCTTTTTAAGGAATGAATGGAGGAAAATCTCCCAAATCTGGGGAGGGACATGGACATTTAGATTCGTGAAAGCTAAATGATTTCAAATAAGAGAAAACCAAAGAAGTCTACACCAAAGCATGTTATAATCAAATTGTCCAAAGTCAGACAATTTTTAATGCAGCAAGAGAAAAGTGACTTTTCATGTACAAGGGATCCCTCATTAGATTATCAGTGGATTTCCCAGAAAAAAAAGAAACTTCTATGCAAGAAAGCTTTGGGATGTTAATATTCAAAACACTGGAAGAAAAAGTTACCTGCCAACCAAGAATATTATACCTGGGAAAGATGTAAAGATGTCCTCCGAATTGAAGGAGAGATAAAGACTTTCCTAGTAAATGAAAGCTGAGGGAGTTCAGTATCACTGGACATGATGCTAAAGGGAGCTCTTCAAGATCAAATGAATGGATGCTCAAAAGCAACCTGAAAATATGGAACTTACTGGTAAAAATAAGTACATAGCAAATATAAATATTGTAGCATGATAGTATCTATAAGTAACTCTTAACTCTACAAAAATTAAAAGATAAATTAAACGTAAACATAAACAAATTAAAAATGACTACATAGAAATTTGTTGATGGATACATACCAATAACAAAATGTGGGGAGGAAGAAGTAAAAGTATAGCTGGGCGTGGTGGTGCACGCTTGTAATCACAGCATTCGGGAGGCTGAGACTGGAGGATCCGGGTTCGCGACCAGCCTCAGCTACCTAGTGAGGCCCTCTGCAACTTAGTGAGACCCTGTTTCAAAATAAAGAATAAAAAAAATAGGGCTGGGGGTATAGCTCAGAGGTAAATGCCCCTGAGTTCAATCCCCAGTACCGCAAAAAAAAAAAAAAAAAAGTAAAAGTATAGTGATGCTGTGTGTGATTAAATCTATCACCTTAATATAGACAGCTAGGCAAACAGTCTACCACTGAGCTACATTTTCATCCCTAAAAATATCATATGCTATTATGAAATAGAATTTATTATCCCTGGGATGTAAAAGTCATTCAACATATACAAATTGATTAATGTGAGACACGACATTAAAAGAATGAAGGATAAAATCACACTGTCCGCCTATCTGAATTGGTCTAGTAGGCATATATGTTGTATATAATTAGGCTATGACAAATTGTATGTGCATGTATATCCTCAGGCATCTAATCAAGCTCTGAGACAAGGCAATGCTTAGAATGGTCATGGGCAACCTACCAGGAAATGACTAGGAGGTACTCCTACGGTCAAAACGCTTTTATAAGTTGGTTACAACATATGTACTGTTTAGGTAACATAAGCTCTAGGTTGGGTTTCCCTTTCACTCCTTACAACTCTAGAATCCCAAAAGGACCCAAAGAACACAGGTGCAAAGAAGGGCACATAAAAACGAAATGTTACTTACTCTCTTGGTCTGAGTAATCCTAGAGAATAAATTTAGGCAACTCAAACTCTAGGTGCACCATAAGTTTCGTAATTGCCTTTCAAATGCTACTTTGCATTAGTCAAAACTACTCATTTGCTTAGGTAAAGGGGAATATAAAATTGCAGTTAAATAAGAACCATGAAAGATATTGCCATTTCCATCAACATTTTTGTCTTAAACGACTCAGGGTAACTTGTGTATTTCTTTCCTTTTTGAAAAGAAGTACAAATTAGATTCAGTTTATTTTTCTTGAAAAGAAATGCTGACCTCTATTCAGAGCCTGCTAATAGCATTCGTTTCTTTTTTTTTTTTTTCTTTCTGTACACAGACGAAGGAAGGGGAGGGGTGTGGGGGGGAAGGGAGTGTTACAAAGACCTTTTTGTAGAAGTGGTTTTTTTGCACCTTCAATTACCTCATGGCAGGTGCAATGACCACTTTGTGTTCTCTTGAGGACCAAAGTGGCAATTTGTACTTACAAATACATAACTGTATCAGTAAAAATGAGGCCATGCTGAAAATTTGCCCCGAGATGTTTAAAGGACACTGAGTTTTGACTCAAATTTACACGTAAGTCAATGCCAAATGACAAATTTCAAGCTTCACAAGTTCAGACATTGATCAGGGAATTGGAGCTTCAAAGACACAATGCTGAAAGCTTTTGGACCAAGGAATATTCAACAAAAGCTGTGTAAAACTGCATCCATGCAATTTGGTCACCTCAAGCAAAACTAAGCACAATGATAAAGAATTCTAATTTCATCTATTCTTTGGACTTTTTTGGAAAATGAGAATGCAATCACAGTCATAAGTTGATAACTACATTTTCAAAATGGACTTTCTGGCCATTTGAATAGGTGTGATCTAATACCATTCATTTGTACAGCACTTACTGGAGAAAAGGCTCCTACATACATTACCCCATTTCTTCTCACTTCAAGGCTTTGAGCTAGGGCAACTCTGATTATTCTCAAGCCAGGTGTGGTGGCGCACGCTTGTAATCCCAGCATTTGGGAGGCTGAGACTGGAGGATCACAGGTTCTCGGCCAGCCTCAGCTACCTAGTGAGGCTCTCCACAACTTAGTGAGACCCTGTTTCAAAATAAAGAATAAAAAATAGGGCTGGGATGTAGCTCGGAGGTAGAATGTCCCTGGGTTCATCCCCAGTACCGCAAAAAAAAAAAAAAAAAAAAAAAAAAAAATCTGATTATTCTCATTTAACAGAAGGGAGCATGGAGGGGAAGAGGTTTGTCCGAGACAGCAGAGCCAGGAAGCATTGGGAGTTGACTTATAAAAAAATTAAAACCTAGTGATCTTTTCTCTATTCTGGGCTATTAGGAAAAAGAATCTCCCAGTTTAGATGTGATAACATTTGATGAATGACTTTGGGGTGTGAGATAAGTGACGCTGCTAGTCACACTGAATTGTCTTTGGTATTTACAGAAGCACATTGACATCCCAGGCATTTTCCCCTTGCTCATCAAGTTGGGGACCTTAATGCTCTTTAATTGCATAGTCACCTATGAAGAATGTGCTTATCTTATTGTATTATCGACAGTTGATATTAATACAAGTATTTTACTCTAGGCCGGTAAGTATGTGCTGTTATTTCAATCTATGAGAGTTTTGTTTCTCCATTGGGTTACAGTGATGGGCATGATTTTTAATCTTTTACATTCTTTGAGGCATGAAAAAGTACCATGCCAATTAATGCAAAATTGAATTAGAACCTAATATTTACTTAACACAGAGGCAATGTGAACAACCCATAGAAAAGAAACTACTTCTGAATCATAAAAGATAAACAAGATCAATATTATTGACTATGTATTGATATTATAATCACCAGCTACTGTACTGTTTTATATTCATTATCTTATTTTATCCTCTGAACAACTCTATTAGGCAAGCATTGTTATGTACATTTTGTGGAAGAAAAAAATAGAAATTTAGAGTAGGTAGGTCATCATTTGCCTAAGTTGCCCCAACTAGTAATGGTGAAAAATAGATCAGAATCTAGTTTATCTGATTAAATATGCTCTTTAAACTCCACAGGTAATTACTATGCTGATTTTTTGGTCAGACATTGAGAAACACTGGTATATATTATACTGATATAACTAACATTGCTTTCTACATATTAATTTCATAGTAATCTTTTTACAGCAAGTCATATAGGTAGTTCTTCTTTTTCTTTTTTGAAGTGCATGAAGCTCACTGTCTCATGGTAGTTGAGAACAGAAATTGGAGTGTGAAGTGAAGGTACCAATTTGTGCATAATGCCTGCCTATGTATAAAACAAGTTTGGTCAGATTCAATGAGGCCAAATAACAGGCTTTATCTCTAGGTATAAGAAGAAGCTGCTAAGCTGGGCATGGTGGCCCAGGTTTGTAATCCCAGTACTTGGGAGGCTGAGACCGGAGGATCCGGGTTTGAGGCCAGCCTCAGCTACTTAGTGAGGCCCTGTTTCAAAATAAAGAATAAAAAATAGGGCTGGGGGTGGAGCTCAGAGGCAGAATGCCCCTGGGTTCAATCCCCAGTACTGGAAAAAAAAAAAAAAGAAGAAGAAGAAGCTGCTGGTAGATAGGTAAGTAAGAGAGGAGAGAAAGAAAAAAGGTAGAAGGGAGAGGATAGGAAAGAGGGAGGGAACCAAGCTAAAGGAGTGAGTTACTTTTGAACATAAATAAGTACATTTCTCTCTCAAAAGACAAACAGGTTCTGATTAAAATTTGTGTTTTGACAGCCATGTCTTTTATCTGGTTTTGTTTGCGTCCTTAAATGGGATGACAGGGCACACAATCCAATTGGCAGTTGTGATTAAGAGGTCAGGCAGTAAATTCAGTACTTTTTATAACATCTTCCTTCCCACTCCTTCAACTGGCACTTCAGTCTCCTAACTTATTCATAGCAGCAGGAAGCAATGGCTGAACCACCCGCACTCACAAATCTAAGGACAAGCTTCATTATTACTTATTGCTTCAAGGAAATAAATTCAATGACATTTAGATAATCCAGGCACATACATACACACACACACACACACACACACACACACACACACACACACACACATATAGCTTTTTAGTCTCAATTATTGTTTTCTTTTTTCTCCTCCTGAACTATTAATCTAGTATGAAAAGCCTAAAAAATTAAAAGGCTTTTGAGAAAAGGAATCACTTTTGTCCCCATACAAAAGAACAGCAAAAAAGGTACTCCCAAGGACAGAGTCCGTTAAAAATCCGATTATTTCCACCACGCTCCCCTATTATTCACCTGTCAGTAAAATATGTCCTCCCATTGTCTTGGTTTGAATGCCTATTTTTATGTGACTGGCGCTATATGGTCATTTTTGTATTTATTACTCAGTTCTTTAGGTTGCCTCCCCATTCTACTCCCCCTACCCCAGAGCATGTTTTTCTCGTCTTAAAAACTGGGCCACATGCCTCTGAGGAGAAAGAAGTGCATTATTTCATTCCCACCTTTTCTTCTTTTTTGGCATCTCTGAGGCCTGCTATGCCCAGAAGTGCTTCCACTCAAGCTGGACCATCAAATCAATTATCACAGCAGTCTGCTTTCCAAATATGAATGGCAATGAATGACAACAGGCAAGGCAAACTTTCAGCTTTGATTTGTCATTGGTAATGTAAATCTTTTTTTTTTTTTGTCCCCTCCCCTCCCCTTCTCCTTTTTTCTTTTTTTATTTTGTGGAACTGGGGGTTGAACCCAGGGGCATTCTACCTCTGAGCTACACTCCCAGCCCTATTTTTTATTCTTTCTTTTGAAACAGGGTCTCACTAAGTTGCAGAGGGCCTCACTAAGTAGCTGAGGCTGGCCGCGAACCCGGATCCTCTGGTCTCAGCCTCCCAAGTACTGGGATTACAAGCATGCGCCACCACACCTGGCTCCCTTCTCCTTTTTGATCTCACTAAATTTCTCCCAATCTTTTCCTCTCAGTCTCACTTTCTCTCATAGATGTTCTAGAGGGTCTAGCCATTTGGCCAAATTCCTCCCCCACCACCCTGCCATCTGCAGCTGCATTGTAGCAAACCTTCACATAAAAGCTTCACCTCTGTGAGTCAAAGTTGCAAGAGAAAAATGGTCCAGGGAGCCATTATTGCTATAAAATCTCTCTGTGCGAACCTCCGAGCCTGATTATCACTGCATCCGAAGAAGCACCACAGTGTTGCATCCTTATTCAGTTGAGCTGTTTAAAATTCTTGCCTGCTTCGGTATTTGAAGCTTCAATTGTTTTGTGCTTAATGTTGCTCATTTCATATCAAGTTCTTGGTTATGGGAAATACTTTAATTTTTAAAATGTTATTATATTATAGCTGTTTAGAAAGATTGAGAATGCTATAAAAAGAGAGACTGGTTTAAGCAAACCATAACTAGCTTTCATAATGCTACATGTGGTCATTAATCCATCACTTTTGTGAGGATGTCTGCAATTTCTACCATGCTATAGTGCTTTACGTTCCTTTTCTCAGGTTGGCAGCAATTCTTTTCATTGGCCAATGATGCCACACTTTCACCAGTTATATTTATAAATATTGCTTTCAAAATGAGTTCAAAGCAGCAACATCACTTGAAAATAGCAGGCAAGAAAATAAATTATGACAGCCACTGTTAACTAGAAATTCTGTACTGGAGTCTTCGAATATAGATTGACTTGACGTAGTCAAATAATGATGAGTTGTGGATGGCTGTGCCTAGAGCCAGTTTAATTGGTGAATTCGGTGGCTGGTTGTCATAATTAGTCCACCATCTTTGACAATATTTATCACAACCAACTTTGTGACACACATACACTGCTCTTGGTGTGTCGGAGTGGGGAGGGAGATACATAGCAGAGAGACAAAACAGTATGAATTAGAATTCCTGTCTTCTAGAAACACTCAAGGAGGAGAAAATAACAAAGACTCTCTCCTTTGAACGTCCTTTGAACAAACTTGAATCAGGCTCCTCTGAGCTTCCTCTTCCATTAGACCTGACCTTGGACTCAGTCTTTAGCTCCTTTTGGGCAGTTGTAGCAAGAATCCCCCAGGGATAGTTTAGTGAAAAGCCCCCACCCTTGATATCCCATCAAAGTCCTTATCACCCACCTAAGTGTTTTATCGCCTTGGCCGGTTTTTAGCATAAATACTGTCAGGTCAGTTTGGCCAGAATACACCCCACCCCTGAAGCTTCCTCTTGGCCATTTTCTGGCAATGGACCCCTGCCATGCTTCTGGGCTACAAGTCTCCACTAGGAACTTCTTGTATTTGAGGTTTTCAATCTTGCTTCTCTAGTACAAAACACCAATGTAGTAGTCTCCCCCGAATGAGGTTTGCCTTAAAAATTTTAACAAGTGCCTGAGTGATTTTTTTAGCAAAACATAGAGATATAAAAACAGGGTGAGAAAGTGAGGTTTATTTCCATTTTCCTGCATATGGTTATCCAGTTTTGCCAACACCATTTGTTGGAGAGGCTATCTTTTTTTCCAGTGTATGTTTTTGGCTCCTTTGTCTAAAATCAAACAAAACTATAAGGAAGAGTACTAATTCCTAAGTGTCAACAGAATTGTATAGAAAGCAAACATTATATAATTGTGGGAAGCAGATTATTTCAACATGGGGTGTTCAGAAAAGCCTTCACGAGACAGATAAAATCTGAGCTCTTTGGGGTGGAAGTGAAGATGAGGATTTCATAGGTGGAGAGGAAAAATGAGATCATTTCCAACATGGGGAAGTAAAGAGCTGAAATTGATTTACTCATTGTTCATTCTTTGAAAACTATCTTTTGGCTTACAGGTCTTTAATGTTGAACTTTACTAATGGTTAACTAAAACAGAACAAAAGAAAATTTGCACAAGGTAGAAAAAGGCAGCAAATGGAAGATAACTAAGGAATAATCATTCTGCAGTTCACACTTAGAAACTTATTAATCTGGCATGCTGGGTTGTCCTCAAAGGACTAGAACTAGGTATAAAGATAGGCTTCTAGTTCAGGTTGAGTACACTTCTTTTTTTGTTTGTTTTATCTGTTCATTTTTAATTTATTTATCCATTTATTTATTTATCCATTTATTTATTTATTTATTTATTTATTTATTTATTTATTTATTTATTTATTTATTTATTTATTTATCGGTACTGGGGATTGAACCCAGGGGCATTCTACCTCTGAGCTACACCCCCAGCCCTATTTTTGTTTTATTCTTTATTTTGAAACAGGGGCATTCTACCTTCGAGCTACACCTACAGCCCTATTTTTCTTTTTATTCTATCTTTTGAAATAGGGTCTCACTATGTTGCAGAGAGCCTCACTTAGTAGCTGAGACTTGCCGTGAATCTGTGGTCCTCCAGTCTCAGCCTCCCAAGTACTGGGATTACAAGCGTGTGCCACCATATTCGACTGAATTACACTTCTTATAAAATAGTCCCTAGTCTCTTGTGAGTTGCTGCAAAGGAGGTCATCGTGGCCTATTTCTATCCAGATTTATAAAGACATCCTGGGCTGAAAGAAGTCCTAGGTCGTTGTAATGTATGACTGTTCTAATCCAGAGCTCTATCTCTTGGAGAATCTTTGTAGGCCAGACTTCATACCTTCTGTACTAGTTTCCTAGGTCTGCTGCAACAAACTACCACAAGCTGGGTAACATATGAAAACAGAAATGTATTCTCTCCCAGCTCAGGAGGCAGGGATTCCCAAATAAAGTGCTGGTGGGATTAGTTCTTTTTGGAGAATCTACGGGAGAATTTGTTCCTACTCCTCATTCCTAGTTTCTTCTGACTGCCACCAATCCTTGGGACTCCTTGGTTTGTAGCTCGTCACTCCAATCTCTGCTTCCACAGTCTCCTAGCATTCTTCCCCTGTGCCTTTGTGTCTCTGCGTCTCATGTGGCCTTCTTATAAGGACATTAGTCTCTGGATTTCCAGTATGAACCTATCTTAATTTGATCACATCTCCAAAGATCCTATTTTGTAAATAAGATTCTAGTTGCAAACACAGGGGATTAGGACTTCAACACGCCTTTTTGGGTGACACAATTGGACCTGAAGCCCTTTCTTAAACCAATCACTAAAGTATTATCTATACAGAATTACATAATACCATCCCAATGATTTATTTCCCACAGTGTTTTCTTTGAAACAAGCAAGTTCATATGATATATACACCTAATAAATATCCTGACTTTAAACTAAAATGGAATGTCTAATTTCTAATCTAATTTAGCACATATTAGAGCTATCTTCAAAATCTATTCTCTATTTCACATGGCGGTAACAAGGTACTGCGCTCAAAGTTACATTAGGCCCTGTAGGGAGATAAAGAAAATGATAAAAAAAAAAAATTTGGCTCCTACTCTCATATAGTTTACAGCCTTGAGGTTTCACAGCATAGAATGTTCACAGAGGAAGGGATCATAAAGATCATCTCTTCTAAAGCACTCATTTTATAGATGAGGCCTTTGAGGCCCAGAGAGGTTAACTAACTTGCCCAGGGCTCGCAAAGTTAATTGCAAGGAAGATGCAAGGGAAAGCAAGGAAGGGCACAATTTTAAAGAAACCCAGCTAGTATTTTCCTTTCATGTATAAGGTATAAACAGAATATTGATGATGTGCTTTAGAGAGATTAGATTGAAGTCTAACAGTTATGAGTAATTCTGGACTAGATGCCAAGGCTCTTCATCTTCTCCTTTGCCCTGATCTCCGAAACCTTCCAGGAAGAAAAATAACTCCCTGACCTTTTTATCCTGGGGCATGGGTTTATTTCAAATAGCAGTTATCTTGGGGGAAGCAACACCTTTACATTAGAAAGGTAAGACATGCTCCTGTGGTTTTCCTGTTCTGCCTGTTGTAATTCTCTGCTGCTCACAAACAAATGGTAGAGAAGTGGTCCGCAAAAGGGGTAGGGACAGGGAGAAAGGCCTCAGGATTTACTGATGTTCTGTTATAGATGATGACTGTGATACACGGCTCACGCTTCTCTGTTTCAAAAAGGAAATATGCAGTATTACCGATTTTGAAAGGAAAACAAGGGTACATTGCCTATTTCAAGTACAACTGATCCTTGGACTAGCTTGCAAGTCAGCTTACTTGTCAAAGCTCTTCTTTCCTTTCTCCTTTTATAGAAAAAAGCTGATATATTAAAAAGAACTACCAGGACTGTAATGAAATCAATCCACTACTAGAGCTCAAGAACAATGAGATATCATGGCATTCTATTATAACCTGACTAAAAGCTTAAAAAAACAAAAACTGGGGGAAAAAAACCCACAAATTACAAAAAGGAAGCAAAAATTTACTTACACTTTTATTTTTCAACCAGCCTTAAATCATTTGAGCCTAGTTTCTCTGAATTAATGGAACTAGCATTTAATCTGTGATTTACTTAATCTAAGGATGAGCTTACCTCTTGCTCATAAAATGTAGAAGATTTAAAATTGAAGTAGAAAAGCACTACTTTCAAAGTGTACTATTTTGGGATGCATTGAAAAATTAACTATGTTTCTACTAATTTATTCAATATTTCATTCCAAATATTCTTTACATAATTACATTTCTGAGAGCTAACTCTAAGAACTGCAATTTCAAATTAGGTGATTTCAAGTACACCTGTATGCTTAGATGTGAATTAACACAAATTTTAGCATCATCAGCTTGAAAATAGAGCTGCACAGCAACCAAGTAACATGTTACAGATTACCATAAACAAATTTACATAATCAGAAATTCAAAGACTTAGTAGAATGTCACATTTTCTTTGAGGTCTTGAAAAAGAATAAAATTTGACAAATAATGCAGTACGATTATCTTATTCATGGGTATCTAGCTGTGGAGGAGAATTTTGGAGTTTACTAGCCATAAGAGTTGACAATTGAATGTGTTAAGTGTATGTATGTCATGTTTCTTAGGGGATCTTTATACAGTTGTGACACCGCTAAAAAAAACAAAAACCTCTCCTTATAAGAAAGCTATAGAGATAACTCGGGAAAACTTCACAAATGAATAACTCACTAGATGAGTCACTCTTCCACTTATCAGGGACTTAGGCCTAGAGAGCTGAGTTTTTGTCATTTATGATGGAGCTGAGAAGAGGAGCCCTTTCCTGGTTTTTTTTTTTTTTTGTTACAAACTTTGCGAAGATCTATAATTGAAAAAGTACCCATTACCTAGCCATTAAAGTGAAATTCTAGAATGGTAAAATTTCAGTGTGTGGTAAAACACACACAGAAATCAATGTAAGGGTTCAGTAAGAATTTTATAGGGAAATACGATTTTGCATGATATTTCAAGTGCAAATGTACTTCAGTCATAATTATTGGATTCACCTCCTGAAAACTGTAGAGCTGATTCACTTTTATAACTTTATCTTTCTAACGTAATGAATTATTTAATCTGGAAAGGACATTTAAAAAATAATTTTACTCCTTCAATTGTGACCAAAATTAATTCTATAGCGCAGGCTTTTGTGAAGTCATATCTCATACTGCAAGTTCTGTACAAAAGCACTTTTAAACCCTTAAATACTGGTTGAATTTCAGAATTTCAGTCCTCAGACTCAGGAGAAATGCAATTTAATAAAGATTATGTATCATGCCGGCATGGACTGTACACAATGGTGGCAAAATGGATCTTTCGTTTCATGCCCATACCTTTGCTAGTTTGGTAACAGAAGCCAGGCTGAATTTCGCTAGTTGGTTATGCAAATCTTTGACTAGAAAAAGTGGCTTAACTGAAAATTTACACTTTCCACTGCTAAGTACAGCTACAATTTGTCACCAAATCAAAACACCATGTCAATTATGAGTATGAATTTCATGACTTCAACCAAAACTTAAACATGACTTTCTCAATCTTTATGGTCATGTGATGTGATTGATCTCTAAACAGATCCGAGATAATGAGAAAATATGGGCATATAATTTGGAATGAATGAATTAGATGATAGGAAATTTGACTTAAATATTATCATTATGAATGTATCGGTTTCTAACAATACAAAATAAAGATGCAATTGAGTTAAGTGTTATATATAATATATGCTTCATAGGATTTCTAACATTATCCTGGTGACTTGTGTACAGTGCTTTACTGTTTTGTTCAATAAGTCATGTTCGCTTTAGGTTTATAATACTAATGCTATCACATGATCAATTTGGGAAGCCCTATGATATTTCCCCAAATGACCTAGAGATGCAGCCTAACAACCATATTTACTTAGCCGGCATGGTAATTAAAATCTGAACTCGCATTTCAAGATGGAATATCACCTCTACAGCACTGACAACAAGCCATTTTCTTGGCAAATTACTGATTGATGATCCAGTCTTAGCATGCTTGGAAAACCACATTAATAAGATAGCCTATGCATTTTTTCACTCTGTAATATCTACAGATGATCTCTATTTCAGATGACTCTAAGTAGCTAAACATGAATAAAAAAGAACACCTTTCTGGCTCATTAAGGCAATTGCTCAAGCTGTCATTAGCATTACCTCTCTGAAAATGCAGTACAGGATGCAGCAGGCCTTGTCTGCTGCAGAAACTAATGGCACAGAGCTACCTTTTGACAGCGGGGCTAAATTTACATACTTTCCATATTCAGCGAGTAAAGGAATAATTTACATTAATCAAATAAGCTACATCTGGGGGATTTTCCCCCATGTGAAATAGACCTGTGCCCCTTGTAGGCCTAGTCACGACAAACACATACTGAATGAATTAATTGTGCCCCAGCCAAAGGGGGGCTTTTACCTTTTATTTAACCCTCACCATTTTCTATAGGGCAATTGTACATTATGCCTTAGGAGAGAAATAGCAAGTCATGCCTGAAGAGATGAGATGTGCTAGTTTTCATCCTCAGACCTGCTCGGCTGACTACCTGTCAGATAAGGCTGAAGCCAGGATTATGCCTTGAAAAGCTGACAAATCACAGATTCTTATCACTAAATCAAACCTGCTGGCTTTAAACTCTGTGAACTTTAATTATCTCATATTTAATTAAAAGAACTCGATTAGGCCCAAAGTGGAGGGCAGGGGGAGGTCCTGGCAAAGGAGAAGCAGGGAGTTGTGGAGATGAGGCGACTGCCTTTTCACAAATCAGAAGTATCTTGTCTATGAAGTAAGGTGTACACACGGTGGAGAGGCGAGGAATCACGGGGCTGCACAATACCAGAGGTTATCTAGTCCAGGCCTGAATGATAATCATCTTACCTTGTTCTTAAAAATCTCTGCCCAAAGAGGTTCTGCATATGTTGAAAAGGTTTCAAACTGCTAAGGGCACTCGAAGTCAGCTTATCGGAGAATGAGAAAATGAATTTTTTTTATATTTCGCCAATTAGAAAACAAGAATAACCTGTGCTCCAAAGGTTGTATTTATTATTACTTTTCTTCAATTAGGTAAGACAACATGATTGCCAGTGTGTTTAGAGTGTCTTCTTTCACAACGGAATAATCATAAGATGAATTATTTAACCAGTAAGTACTCACTGATTGTCTATTCCAGCAGTTGGCAAACTTTCTCTATAAAGGATGAGGCAGTAAATTTTTGAGGCTCTATGGGCCATATGGCCCCTGTCACAATTGCTCAACTCTGCCACAGATAACATGGAGATGAATGAATGTGGTTATGTCCCCCAAAACTTTATTTATGTCAAGTGGGATTTTATATAATTTTCACGTCATAAAATATTATTCTTGTGATGGTTTTAGAACCATTTAAAAATGTAAATACTTTGTTATGTCTTGCACTGGATTTGGTTCATAGGATGGCTTGTCATCCCCTGGTGTCCTTTGTATTTAAGTCATGATGAAGGGAAGGGAAAACGGTATAAAATACATGGCCATTTTTCATAATGGCTGGAGAAGCAAGGACAAAAACATTAAAAAGATTAGCAAACAATATAAAACAGTACATAAGCAAGGGATAACATGTGTGGGGCAGCTCACAGGCATTAAAAAGAGTGAGGAAGCCGGGCGTGGTGGCGCACGCTTGTAATCCCAGCATTCGGGAGGCTGAGAAAGGAGGATCCGGGTTCGCGGCCAGCCTCAGCTACCTAGTGAGGCACTCCGCAACTTAGTGAGACTCGGTTTCAAAATAAAGAATAAAAAATAGGGCTGGGGGTGTAGCTCGGAGGTAGAATGCCCCTGAGTTCAATCCCCAGTACCACAAAAAAAAAAAAAAAACAGAGTTAGGAAAGACATGACTCCATGATAGCTGAAATACTCCAAACAGGACTCATGTAGCAACTAATTGTACCAGGAAGAACAAATTGGATTCATGTAAGTGGAGAAAGAATGAGCTCTCCAAGTGAGACCGATAATATGAACGGAGAGAGAGAAATGTGAATAAGCAGGCTGAATTTGTGGGAAAGTTGGAGGAAAGACTGTCTAAGCTGAATCAATTGGAGAAATTAATACATTCATTCAATAGATAATTATTGATCACTCCTGTGTGTGTGTGTGTGTGTGTCCAGCATTATGCTAAACACTACAAAGACAGTGAGGAGGAAGACACAGTTCTTGCCCTCCAATTGCTCAGCTTGTTAGAAGGCCAAATAAGTAATCGCAAGTATAATAGAGGATAATATATATGGAATAAGATACTTCCATTAGTGAGTAAAGCTCTCTAAAAACACATGTAATAATTTTTTAAAATTATGTCAATTCTTAACATTCCATTCATTTATATTTACGGCAGAAATATGTGACTTAAAAGGAATACGAATGCAAAATAAAAATCTTTCTGTGACCCATCCTACGCCTGGTCATTTAAATGTTCAAACAACTGTCTTTCCTACGGAAGTGTCAAAATTATATGAACTCCCTATAAGTGATTTCCAGAGACCCTTTGAAGATTATAATTTTAAAAGGACTTATTATTTTATTGGTCTCATTCCCTGGGACTGGGCATTATATCAGTGGTCCTCGTAACAATGTGCATACACCTATCAGTAATCCCTTTCAATAGAGAGGTAAATTACTTTGGAAAAGCCTGGAGTGTTTTTTCACCAGAGATCTTAAAAAAAAAAAAAAGGGATTTATATCTACCTGCATGAGATGGCTCGGGATCAATAATGCCTACAGCACAGCATGAATTTTCAACTCTATGATTTGAAAACTCTTAAAAGTATTTCAATGAATATTTCCACCAAATTAATCACTCATTCTTTAGAAATGTAGCAATATTTCTACTCTTATTTGAGACAAGAAAAATTCAGCTACAATTGTCCCCAGCAATAAAACCAAAGAAAATACAAGTAACCTCATAAATCTTTGGCATGAGCTCCTAAGTGAAAGGCAGCATGGCAAGCAAAGACCTTGTGGTCTGCAATTAGGGAAATTGGCGTTCAGATTCTGATTCAACCATTCACTAGCTGTGACCTTGAACAAGCTACTTAACAATTTTAATCCGCCCTTCCTTCACCTGCAAACTTGAGAAAATAAAGCCTAATGCGAAGGTGCACTGAGATGTGACACCTAGCAAACAATAGATACTCAAGAAATGTGAAATTCCTCCATTCTTTCTTCACTGTAAATTCCCACTCAGTTATTTCAGGGCAGTGATCCTGAGCAGTGAGCATGAAGATGTCATTTGAAGGCTAAGAGATCCAGGCCAAGTAAGCGAGCACAAAAGAGTACACAGGCCTGCGTATGTGTGACCTTTCTTCTGTGGTTATTGCGAGTAGCCTATCCACAGTGCTGATTAACAGTCAACTCTACTGGAGGAGCAACCTCTAACATCCTTTTCCTCCTACACCCAAACATGCACCTGCATTCTCTACCTTGACTTTCTCCTTTTAAACCAATCACAGCCAGGGGCCACTACTTAGAAGGCCGGGTACTTGGTGAAGTGAGAAATCAATGGTAAGAAAAAGATAATTGTCCTAGCAATGCCTCTATTTTCTACAATACACACATATATATATATATATATTTTTTTTTTTTTTTCATTTTTCAGTTAATTTCCAAATTCATTCCCATACCCTTGGAAGAATATGTCATTTGTGCTTTTCTGTCAGCATTACAAGGAGAGTTCCTTAGTAAATAGTATATTTGGAAGCCTCTCTGAGATAAAACAAGCATTCCCCTTTTGTGAGTAGCAGCTCTCACGGCTTGGGAGTGCCTCCTGCAGATGTGTTTTTAATCTGAGTATTTCACACACTTTGGAGCTAAGTCTGTTACATGACTTTTTTTTTTCTTCTTTTGGTATTAGTCTTGAAATCTTCCTTATGTTGCATTATCTACTGAATGTACAAGCAAAAGTGCTAATGCCCACTAAATGATTTCTGAATGTATTAATACTAAAATCAAGTTTATATATTTAGGTACACAATTCACATTCACAGGATTCCCAAAATATCCCAATAGTAGAATACAGATAGTTCAAAAATCACATTGCTATGAATCGTATCTGAAGGGCTGAGATTCTAGAGAGGAAAATATAAATAACCTGGGGTATTAATGCATGTGCCCATGCTAGAATGCATCAACCTTATATATGCTAAGCCAGAAACATTTAAGTACTGTGCTATTATTTTCAATCACTGTATTAAAACACTCCAGGTATTTCCGGGTGTCTCAAATTAGTGAGGTTCTTGAAAATGCAAATTAGTTGGAATATACATTTGAAAAGATATATTTCATAGTATATATTGCATCTCTCTGTGGAATATACATGGCAAAGAAATGGCTACTCTCATGGCTTTTGTCCTTTATTGACATAATAGTCACTTACTAATAACTGTATACATTTAAAAAATATATTCAGAGGATAGGAATCATGTCTAAGATATTTTTTGAATTCTGCTAAATGTCTAGCAGAATGTTCCATACCACATAGTAGGTAGAGAGTGTCAAATGAATAGAAGCTAGAAATATACATTGTAGAATATACATCTATTTTATTCCCAGGTCTATACTTTACTCCCAAGCATTTATTTGTTTAACTGTCATGAAGTCAGTATTAAGGGATATATAACACATACTTTACCAGAAAGCCTGGGGCAGAAAGAAAGGGGACTTGGTGAAATGAATGTCATGTTGCTACTAAAAACTCTTGCCATTTGATTATCTTAAAAAACAAAACAAAAACCATGCTGTACAGCCACCCAACCCAATTTACAATTGCACTTACGCCATTCATGTAGCTGAACTTATATTAGCCCTTACTGCACAGCGATGATTTAACATTGCAAAAAAGAAATAAAGAGAAAAATGATTTAAAATGTGTAAATAAATAGATATTATCCTCTATCCCAGAACACTGAACAAGACAAAATCATAAACCGTTTATTTATAATACTGGTTTGCAGATGTGCTACTGTAGCTTAAAATACAAGACCACAGATAATACACACTTGCATTTCATCGGTGATCATGCAGTTCGTGATGAATGTGCCACGTAATAAAGGAGCGAACTGGTTATTGCCAGCACTCCATCTCAAGCAGCATTCTTGCTTGTTTCTTTGAAAAGTAGTAAGTTAATGAATAGATGCTACTTTCTATGATATGGATGTCCTTCACTATTAGAATCCATTGAATTTAGCAATGAATACATATTCATGAATGTGCACTCTTCTCAAAACGGGGATTCAGACAGTCTACTCCATTAAACATAAGTTTATTTTTCTTCCAGGTGTCAGCCAGGGAATCAACATTTTGGTCAGTGGCCTTTTTATGATGTTTGTCCTAATGGATGCCACCTGGAAATAAAATCAACTGATGTTTAATGGAATAGATTTTTCTAAATCTCCACTCTGGGAAGGGCATTGTTTCATGAAGAAGTAATGAATTCAACATATTACGAATGAATATAGATTCATAAATACAACTAGAACAATATGGTGGTAATTAAAACAAGGTAAACAAAGCTATATAATTTACTTTTCATTATATATTCACATTCTATTGGTAACACTAATAATTAAAGTTCATATACCATCGCTGAGTTGTTTTCATAGTTGAGCTGTTTATTTTGGTCATTCTACCAGGGTATCTTGTAAAGTCTGTATATGTACTAGATTGATATCATGGTCTCTTTTGGTATTGAGCAGAGATCAACCAATATCTGAGCACCTTCTATGTTTTGGTTACTATAATAAGATACTGAAGTTAATGAATATGACACACATTCCTGTCTCCTTATAGACTTGGGAATTTTGATGACCATTTTATCCTATTCATCCTAGGTCACCGTGAAGATTACTACTTGCACATACCACGCTTGTGACAGTGGCCAAAGGCTGATATTCAGGAAAGTATAAGAGCCTAACATTCTCCTCTTTGGTCAGAAGTTATCTCTGGTGTGACAATGTGATGGCGGCAGAATTACAATGTGGAAACATTTATGGCAGGACAATCTTGGCAGGAATGTTGTCAAACTGATTTTTCAGCTTTTCTACTCCCTCTGCAAATCAGCCCAAATCACATTGTTCCAGGTTTAGATTAAGCATCTAACTGCATATCTCCATGGAAAATACATGGTCTCTGCTAGGATTCTCCAGAGGGGTAAATTATGGTATATGAAAATAACATATAGACATAAATAAATATATATGCAAATTATCTGTTTATTCCCCGGTAGACTTTGAAATCGATTTTAAAGTCTTTTTAAAAATATACTCTTCATCTTATGGTGATTTTATTTGTTTCTTCTTGAGGCATTAGAGCCAGCTTATAAACATACAATGAGAAGGTGAGACATAAGAACAGGATAGGAACGAGACCAGATTGTGTTTAATACAAAAAATATGCCTTATACAAAGGGTCACATTTAGAGGATGTTTTTACACTATCTATCTTAGGTTTTAAAGTATAATTTCACAGGAAAAGTATGGAAACTTGTCTATTAGTAAGAGGGAAGCCTTTGTGCATTTATCTTAAGTCTTTGTATAATAATTACAAAAAGGAATTAGCACATGACTAGTTTTCTAGAAATAACAAGTAACTCATTTTGGAATTAAATGAGAATCATATTACTTTAGTACAGTTAGGAAGCTGTAGTTAAATTTCAAACTTCTGAAATCACTTTTATGATGGATTTTTCATATCTCATGTTCTCAAAATGAGTAAAACCTTTATTACTGTAACTCTGAGATAAAGGGTGTGTTCATCAGATTATACTGCTTATGTAGAATTTTAATTTTAGTTTTAAATTGTCTTCTATTCCTCTAAAAAACCAGAATGACTAATCTGGAGAGACTAATTTTCTTTATTAAAAAAAGCAACCATAGAAATGGAGATATTTTAATCCATAGGAAAAATGTGTATATTTTTCTCAAATCACTTCTTCAATAAAGTATATTTAATCCAATTATTTTTAATTTATCAGGGAAAATACACACACACATACACACACACACACACACACACACACACGTTCAAGCTACATATCTACCACAAGAAGACAGCACCTAAATACCAGCATGTAACTAGGCAGGCACCAACAAATGTGGTAAATCTTTTTTACTGTACCTCAACTATGAGGCTTTTAACGATACTTGAAGTCTTGCTTTTGCATAACTATGGTTAAGTAACAGCAGCAAGGAACAAAGATTAATTAATTTGGCTGGTTCAGGAGAAGATCTGTAGCAAGATGTTCTTCCCATTCCTCTAAAGGATCTGAATTAATTTACTTAGTTTTAAGTGTATCACAAACACTTCATAATTTTTTTCTGTGTGGGCATAAAAACTATACTGCTTATGGGTCAGAAGAGTTGAAGTGGATGGAAGAGAGAATTGTTTTTCTTTTACACTTGAGTAGAGAGTCTAACTTTACTGAGCATTTCTATTTTATATACTTTTACATATTTTACTATACATAATGTGAAAAATTTTAAAAAGTTTTAGTAAATAAAAATCTATCCTCTTCAATGTAGTTGCTTTGAGAGCTACAGAATCAACATAATAATTTTATCATTGTATTAAACATCTTCAAAGCATTTTCTTTTTTCTTTTCTTTATCTGTGTGTGTGTGTGTGTATGTGTGTGTGTGTGTATGTTTATGTGTGGTACTGGGGATTGAACAAGGGGCATTCTACCTCTGGGCTACACCCCCAGACCTATTTTACAGGGAAACAGGGTCTCACTAAGTTGAGGAAGGCCTCACTAAATTGCTGAGGCTGGCCATGAACCTGTGATCTTCCTCTTTCAGCCTCCTAAGTACTGGAATTACAAGCATGTGCTACCACACCCAGCTTGTGAAGCATTTCTTTGGGATATCTTTCGAGTTTGCCTTACACTCTTTTGATTAGTTCCAATGACAGCAAATCTTTGACTTCTGACAGATCTGAGTTTGGGGAAACAGACAAGTATTTCACAGCCAAATAGGATAAATAAGTAGGTTGATTCATCTGTCCAATAGTGCTGTTTGGTTAACCACTAGAAGTAACTCGAAAGAAATGATACTGTACTAGATTTCTCCTCTAGCTCAATTGCAAGGTATTAAGCAACATTTATTTGGATAAATAAATGCGCTTGATTTGGTAATAAAACCACAGAGGATATTTGGTAAGATGAAATAGACTGGACCCAGGATGGACACCTGACACAAGAGGACCAAATAAACAGGCTAGGCTGGCCCAGTCAGATTCTGTCACAAGACTTTGAACTTAGAGGGATCAATATGACACAGGGACTTCAAGAAAGAGTCATATTGCCTTGTGGCCGTGGCACACACATATACAAAGCAATATTAGCTTCCCCTGGCCTCCAGTGATCTGACTGAAGTAGCACGGCCTCCAAATACCACTGCATACATTCATTGCAGGACAGTCTTGGCAAGCATGTTGTCAAACAAAAGCCAGACTACCCAGTTTCAACTTATATTCTTAACTTCTCAGTTTTGGTTCCAGTCCAAGACACTATTTCCAGACCTTGGATCTCCAAAAGGTTGTCTGAAGAAATCCCCCTTTCTCAACTTAAGTTGACTCTCCTTACACATTTGAAGAGATTTCTACTCCTTGTAACCATGAAAGCCCTACATCGATGTGTTATCAGGCCTCTATTCCTTCCTTGAATTTGTCAATTAAAAATTATAAAGTTAATTTCTAAACTGTTTATGGAATGGCTCAATGCCCAGAGAAATTAAGTGGTTTACTCCAAGTCATTCATAGTGATATGTTAAGGTCTAGAAAGCAAATATGTGTGTGTGTGTGTACATATATATCTGCTTTCTAGTAACACATACATATATATATCAACATCTCTCTCTCTCTCTCTCTCTCTCTCTCTATATATATATATATATATATATATATATATATGTCTGTGTGTGCATGTGTGTGTGTATGTATATTGGTATTAGGCATTGAACCCAGGGGCATTCTACCTCCAAGCTATACCCTCTGTCCTTTGTAATTAATTAGTTAATTAAATCAATTAATTTTGAAACAGGGCCTCACTAAGTTGCTTAATTCGGCCTCAATCTTGTGATCCTCCTGTCTCAGCCTTAGGCACTGTATTTTCTAAGTCAACATGTAGCACCTATCAGTAGAATATGCTGGTTTGGAGCACAGATACTGGATTTATATGATGACCTAAGAAATGCTATTTAACTACCCCTTGCCTCAGTTTCTCCTCTATAGAACAAAACATAGCAATAGTATTTAACCTAGTCAATAGAGTTGTTGGGAGAACTAAATTTGTTACTAAATAACACAAATAGTAACAGCTGATTGGGCCAGGGAAAGGACTTGACCTACAGAGGAACCACCTTAGTCTCATCAGAGATTTGGGGTCTGGTGAAAGAGTGAAAAAGAAGGAAAAAAGGAGCTAAATAACATTCACTTACAGAAATGTGAAATTGGGACCCAAAAGTCCTTGACAGAAGGTGGAGCGAGGCATTTAAAAGAGGCTAGGCAGTTTCCCCCAAGCACTACTTGAAAGACCTATGAACTCTTGCAGTGGAGAATACCAGAACCACCTGGACCGGGAGAGCAATGGTCCCATTTCCAGGAATCCAGGTCTAGATGGAGGATAGACTCTGTCTCTATCTCTTCAGTGAACACTCAGTTTAAATAGCTTTTTGTCCATTGCAATCAGAGGAGGTTTAATGAAGCAGAATGTTTCTTAATATTACCTTAACTTTTAGGATGGAAATGAAAAGTAATTACATATACAGAGCAGAGAAGGTAGGGGGTGTCCCAGATGCTTTCAATCTAAAACATCTTTTTCTAATGTTCTCAATGTTGTTATTCAGTACTGTCAACACAGTACCCTCATTTCTCTTTCGGGGTAAAAATGCTTTATCACCATCTTATCACCAGGAACTAAGTGGCACAGGTCTTAAGAATGAGCAATTAATCATTCTATCACTAGATTCATTTTGTTTAACATGATAGAAAATAGTTTAAGCCTACATTCTTCCAATTAAAATGTGAAACTGTTCTTTACTGATGTCCTTTACCCTTACAAAGCTAGCCAAACTCTAAAGCATATTCTATAATTAGCACCCTGGAAATATTTTGTAAAATGGCAAAACAGCAGCCTGAGCACAAACCAGAAGAAAAATAAGACTACTGCAAATCGTAAACAACTTCAGATGATTTATAGGAAAATAATTCTACAAAGCTTCCTTAATGGTAAGATATAAACCGCTTTTAGTGCTATTTAGTTAAATGATAATTACAAAACTCATTGAACTGAATGAGAATTAGGATTGTCAGACAAATGCTTGTAAGGGGTTAATTAATTCATATGAACCGCACAGCTCAGCTGAAAATGGGTTCATTATTCTAAGCCACCAACTTTGTCTGCTGCTTAGTACTGTCCTCCTTTCTCCACCAGATTCAACCTATTGCACCCCCACCTCCAGTAGCAAATGTCAGGAGACAGAAATATTTAAAAGGAAATGTGAGCTAAAGGCATTTTGCAAGGGTACATCAGGGGTACAAAGATGTCTGCTGGAACACCGAAATGGAAAGATCATTTATTAGTACACCATGGTTCAGAACATCCCAAAGGGTTCAATATTTTCATTACGCACACAAACATACCCCCCTCCTCCTTTTCAAATGCCTCATTACAGCTAAGCCCGGAGCTTTTTTTCTTAAAAAGCTTTCCTCTGAAATTATTAATAATATGAAGTTCCCTACAGGCCAAGGGTATTATTACAGTCAAAATGCATCAATATGTATATATACTTATATACTCCATTTTATGCTGTTTTAAATAACAAAGTATTTAGTGGGAACAGTAAAGAATTTATAAGCTATATACAGAAAAGCCTAGAGGAAGATGGCAATATCCCTGGCTCTAAGGAAACGGCTCTTGAAGCTTATTAGGTGGGTGTAGGAGACTGTAATAGGATTATGAGTTTTGGTTTAGCCTGTCCATCATTTCAAAATCCCCATAACTAAAGGGAATATCTTCATAGGGGTCTGAGTTTAATATTGAAGCTGCTTTATTTAATTCTTCCTATTTTCTAATGCTGAGTGCTAATTAGTTCCATCCACTTTCTTCAGGCTTGTCAATAAGGCAACTTGGAAGCCAAGAACCTGCTGAATATGGATTAACTAGTTCTGTAACAGCATATTCAAGCAACCTAGTTAGCTGTTCCAATGTGTAATGGTATTAGAGGTGCAGGAAAGCAGAAAATGCTCTTTTGTCATCTTCTGCTTAAAAGCAGAAAAAAAACAAAAACAAAAAACAAAAAAACACTCCGTGCAAGTAGACCGTATATTTTTGATGTGTTAATGAACATTATAGATACATAAAGCCAAAGCAAGTAACATTTACTCTTGAGTGTATATTAAAAATAGTCTATTAAATTTACAATACCCATAATATGTACTACAAAAACACAAATTAATTTTTTCCATTTCTTTTTTTTTTTTCCTTTGTGGTAGTGTTGAGGATCAAACCCACAGCCTTATCTTAGATATGCCAGGCAAGCACTCTACCACTGAATTATATCCCCAGTCCTTTTTTTTTTTAATGTAGAAAATTTTGAAGGAGGAAAGAAAGATTGAGACACTGAGACTGAAAGGCAGGAGTATCCTCATCTCGCTTTACTTTATTGAACTTACCTCCCAAACTCCCTGGGCCTTCTCATCACTTCCCAACCCTGGCATTTGAATGGATTTTCAGGTTCAACTAGACCCTAGAATCAGCCTCCTTGGGTCATAAAGAAGGAATGTTAGAAGCAAGGCATGGTGGCACGTGCCTGTAACCACAGTACTTGGAGGATGAGATAGGAGAATTGTAAGTTCTAGACCAGCCTCAGTAATGTAGTGAGACTTTCAGCAACTAGCAAGGTCCTGTATCAAAACAAAAAATAAAAGGGGCTGGGGTATAGCTAGGAGGTAGAATGGCCCTAGGTTTAATCCCCAGTCTCTCTGTCTGTCTGTCTGTCTCTCTCTCTCTCTTACACACACACACACACACACACACACACACACACACACACACACACACAATGTTAGAGGTAAATCGATGTAGCTCTCTCACTTTACAAGTGAACTGATTGAGATCCACAGATCCAAAGGTTAAATGATCTATTTGAGGCCACGCAAGCTAGATGACAGCAGAATTGGAATATGAATCTAAGTTTCCCGATTACCTGTTCAATGCTCCTTCACTCCAATTGAATCCTAACCATCCCACTCGACCGTGCCCAACTCACTGTCCTCACTAGGATGCTGAGCTTCCCACCTCCAACACCCTGGGACCACTGCCCAGCCAACAGTCATTTTCTCAGACATGAAGAATTGAGCTGTGGTCAAGAATTGACAAAACTCAACTTCTCTGTGTCTTCCGTATGTTTCCTGACTTACTCCCCCAGTAAGTCCAAACTCCCCTTGCCTCCACAAGCTTCCAGTTCTACCTTCCCTTCCTCATTCCTAAAGAGTGACCTTGACTTCTACTGTGTTGTAAGAACAAGTCTATCTCCTAAGATTCATCATCTGCCTTCACCTAGACACTGATAACCTTCACACTCCTTTTCTCCTCTCTTAGAGGTTAATGCTCCTCCAATTAAATCCATCTATTAGCACCTTCAATCTCTCCCTCATTACTACTGCCTTTTTAAAGCCCAAAGAAAATAACTGATAATAATAATAGTAATAACTGGTTGGTGCATACAAAGAGCTTATTGTGTGCTAGGCACCATTTTAGGCATTTAATAGATTTTCGCTCATCTCAATGCTCATAATCACCTGTGAGGTTGTGCTTTGGTTTGGATGAGTGTCTCACAAAGTGCTATGTGTTAAAGACTTGGTCCCGGTGATGCAACAAAAGGAGGTGAAACCTTTAGGGGGAGGTGGCCCTGGTGGGAGGTCCTTAGCTTACTGACGAAGACTATGGAACCCTGGCCCATCCTTTCTCTTCTGCCTCCTTGCTCAAGAGGTAAGCAGTATTCTCTGACATGTGCTCACTTATAACGTATATAATTCATATCCCAGACTGTAAGGAAGCAGCTGAACATAAGTTACATAAAGGAGACTCTTATCAGCGGCCCAAAGCTGTGGGGCCACTATATCTTGCACTAAAATTTCCAGAACTGTGAGCCAAAATGAACCTTTTCTCATTATATGTTAATTTCCTCAGGTACTTCAACATAATGACGGGAAGCTGACTAATATAAGTAGGTAGAATGATTCTTCTTATTTTATAGGTGAGAAAACCAAGACAAATGAACTTGCCAAAGATACACAACTAGGAAATAGTAGTACTGGATTTGAACACTGAGAGCTTGTGGTTAACTATCACATTGCCCTGTTAACATATGACATATCCTATTGTTTGCTTATTTGCTCTATTACATTGGGCAAGTTACTTCTTTTTCTTTTTTCTTTTTGTACTGGGTATTGAACCCAGGGGCATTTTACCTCCAAGCTATACCCTCAGCCCTATTTTATTTTTTGTTTTGAAACAGGGTCTCATCAGGTTGTGGAGAGTCTTGCTATGTTACTGAGCCTATCCTCAAACCTGTAATTCTCCTGTCTCAGCCTCCCAAGTACTGGATTTACAGGTATGTGCCACCATGCCTGGCTACTTAACCTCTCGAAGGTGTACAGTTTCTTGTTATTTAAAATGGTAATTATACTAATAATCTTATAGGCTAATATAGGATTTAATGAACTAGATATATGTCTGGCATATGCAGCATTCCAAAAATGATAGCTAATATAACAATAATGAAATTAATAATAGCTACGAAGCCTAAATTTTATCAACAAAATATTCTGGGCAAATGTTCCCAGAGGGAAATTAACTTTATTATGAATTTTAAAAATCCTTACCAAGCACTATTGTAAGCACAAACAATGCTAAATTATTTGGGCCTCAAAACAATCAGGGAGAGAATCCTACTATTATTTTCACTTTGTATAGGAGAACACTGAGGCAAGGAGATAATCTACCTCCCCAGTCACAAAGCCAGAAAGTGGCATTTCTGAGATTTGTATCCAAGCAATGTAACTCCATAGTCTGTGATCTAACTACAGTGCTAGGCAAACTCTCAGAACCACAGGTTGGTGGAGTAAAACAATCATGAAACATTCATGCCATGAGAGAATAACAAAGATGCGCACAGCCGCGGTAAATATGAAAAGGTGTGTTCTAGTGTAGTATTTCCCAAACTCGTCGGCCTCAAAGAATTATCTAGAGATTAAAAGAGCAAACAAAAATGGAATCCTAGTCCCCCTGTAATACCTACTGAGCCAGACTCTGGGGATGGAGACCAATAGGGCAGCAAATCAGAATCACTTAGGAAACTTCTTCAAAGTCTTCCACCCAACCCTGGATATTCTGCTTCAACATACCTATGGTGGTTCCTGAATCTCCCTAGTTACTGTTGCAGAATTCTAGGGAGTCAAAAACTTGTTGGAAATGAGTAAATAAAGGAAAGGACTTAAGTATTTATTATTCTTTCACTATGTGAAGAACAATAATAACCCTTTTTAGTTCCTGACTCAAACTGGAATTAAAGTAGTACATAATAAGAGAAATGGGAACTAGATATTTGTTATGAAGTGACTTTCTAGTGGGGGTAAGGTATGATAATACTATTTGGTTATATGACATAATTCATATTCTTGATAGATATACCAGCAAAATTATTTACAAAAAAAAAATCTGAGATTTGCTTCAAAATATCCAAGGATTGGCTATAGATGAAACAAGATTGGACACAAACTAATCATTGTTGAAGGTGGATGCTATGTTTATGGGGATTCCTTATATTATTATATTTTGTATATACTTGAATATTTCAAAATAGTGAAAGGAAAAAATATCACTGACTGACCATTGGGCCCCACATCAGAAGCATGAAACAAATTTGATTGAGCCACACATTTAAGAGAGGAACAGTCCCAATAACCATCTAAGATTCATAGACAGATGTTAGAGTATGCAAATTCATACATTATACCTACACATTGACAGACATCTGTCTTACTTCTTACTTCTTGGTGTGTCCACCTCTTTTCTCCTTAGATATAGTATAATATCTTGGGGGAATATTTCTGTTTGTTTACTGTTTGGCTTACTCATCACTGATATAAATAAAAGTAGAATCTGAGCATTTCTGTAGGAAGAATAAATGAATTTATTTATTTTTTAGTTGGTGCATTGTAATCATAAATATTTGTTAGGTACAAGCTGGTAGAGGCATACATGCACACATTTCTCATTTAACCCTTCCCCAATTCCCGCCCCACACCTTCCCCCGCCCTCCTTCTCAGGTTCAGTTTAGTGATTGACTTTGATATGTTTGTGAAAAAAGTACATCATGTGCATTAGGGTGTTTCCCTCCCACTTCATCCATCACCTTCAGTTAAGTCACCTCCTTTGCTCATCTAAAGTTTCTCCTTCTTCATCTAGAGTCCCTCCTATGACCCACTTTCTCCCTAGCTTCCACATATTAGGGAGAGCATCCGACTTTTTACTCTTTGTGACTGACTAATCTCACTTAACATCATGTTTTCCAGTTCCATCCATTCCCTGCAAATGACATGATTTGGTTCTTTTTTTTTTAATGGCTGAGTAAAATCCCATTGTGTACATATCCCATAGTTTAGAAGAAATGAATTTAAAGCAAAACATTAATTTAAAAAAAGAAGCATGTTTCTAAGTAGGTAGGAGGAGTGAGTTTAGGAGCACAACGTTTGCATCATGAAGGGACAATGGAAGCCATAGTCATTTAGTGAGATCAATGGGTATTGAAAAAAGCAAAGAGAATCTGGAACAACTACCAAGGCATCCGGTCCAGTGAAAAATGAATAAGAAAATTGCTGACCAGTGATGAAGATGTAACTAAGGCTACAAACATATGTAAAAGGGAAAGATAATATTTAGATTCTTCCACAAGGGCAATGAATTCACTTTTAGTATTTATATGGTTCCCTGGTTGTTTTTCTTTGATTCTTATTTTTATAAAGTGAGGAATGGGTAGCAACTGTGTTTCAGTTTAACACTACTAACAGGGAAATATGATTATAAATATTATATTCTTTATGCTGTATATATTTTCTCAGGAAACCTGCCCAATAGCTTGAATAATTTATGATTTGATTTTAATACTGTGCAATAGTTTGAAAACATGTAAATATTTCCTCTCAAATTGTGTGAAATTTTGAATAAAAAGCAGGGGTCAACCAAGAAAGGCAATATCAAACAGTAAAAACCTCACGTTTGAGAAAAGAAGGTATGTTTTAACAGATACCTGGGCTATTTACAAAAGAATAAAGACAGTTAAATATGTGTTTCCATGGCTATCTGAGAATAATGCTCCAAGAAAAAGCTGTAGACACTTAGGAGACTAAGCTTAGATATAATAATATTGCATAATTTAATAGAACAAACAGCTGCACATTAATTTCATTTTAAAATAGAGAAATCTAAAGGAAGATCTCTGCTATCCAGAAACTTCAGCAATAAGTCCATCTGGATAACTGAAGGCTTATACATTTCTTTCTTTCTTTTTTTTTTTTTTTTTTTTTTTGCGGTACTGGGGATTGAACTCAGGGGCATTCTACCTCTCTACCTCCGAGCTACACCCCCAGCCCTATTTTTTATTCTTTATTTTGAAACAGGGTCTCACCAAGTTGTGGAGTGCCTCACTAGGTAGCTGAGGCTGGACGCGAACCCGGATTCTCCGGTCTCAGCCTCCCGAATGCTGGGATTACAAGCATGCGCCACCACGCCCGGCTAGGCTTATACATTTCAAGTAGCAACATTTTTCTTGGTCATTTTGTACAGAAATGTTTCAAAGATATAATATACACTTTGCTGCCTTCATAAGGAGAATCTCCTGAAATTCACTTTTGCTGATTCATATAATTATCATGAACATCAAATATTGTGCTGTGCTTTCAGTACAAAAAGCTCCATAGGACATATTGGGCTGTGTCTATTTGCTTCTCTAAATAGAAGAAAACTACTCGATACTTGAAGTTCTTTTTCAATTTACAAATATATTTTAAATATTATTTTATTTATTCTACTGAGATTATCAGCATGTGGTCACTAAAGAGTACGGCAAAAAGTATGAAGGAATGAAACATCTCCCATAACACCATGCACAGTCACAAGCACTTAATATTTGGGGGCATTTCTGTAAGCAACTATCTACATATATTTTGCAAAGTTAAGACCAATCATAAACAGTTTGCATATATATCTATATATAGATATATATGCAATCAGCAATTACAGATTTTGTGCCCTGAGTTGACCCAGTTAAATCATCCTTTGTACCTGGTAAGTAGTAAATAATTCTCATTTCATTTACTTTACTTTCTGAATTTCTTCTAAGATAAAGTCTCACTTTATAAGTATATACGCATTATGTGTAGAAAAATGTTTACTACAGTATTATTTATAATATCAAAAAATTAGGAGCAAGTTCAGGGTCAAATTTAAGGAACTAATGGAGTAAATTATACATTCATATATCATAACATGCAACTATTGAAAGTGAGAGTTGTAAAAAGATTCATTAACATGTGAAAATGCTTACAATGACATGGGAAAAAGTAGGTACGCAATATGACATCTAGGTATGTAATAGAACTGTGCAAAGATGCAGAAAAATACAAAATAGAAGAAAATAAATATTAATGGCAGTTGCTTCTGTACATTGAGACTAGATATTTTCATTGTCTTTATATTTAAATATTTCTAAAATTTCTACAATGAATGTACATTATCTTTTATAATGTAAAATACTGTAGAAGAGAAAAATATTGACAGTAACATTTCATGGCTAAAGAAAGAGGGATGAGTAATTCATAAAATAGAGCACACATTTTTCGGTAATTCATGCATTCATTTGGCCAGTCTTTTTTGAAGACATACGACGTGCCAGGTACATAAACAATCGTAGCCATTACTTTCCATATGGGTGGCTCAGAAAACTTCAGAAGTCCACTTCCATTGTGTTTTGTGTTTTAGCTCTGAGAAAATGGAAGCAAACTACCATTTTAGTGAGACTATTGTGGAATACTAGGAAAGGGGCACTGACCAATTTGTAATTCAATAAGCATCCCTCTTCATGTGGTATAATTCCTTTTCACAGTGATATTCATCACCATCACAATCAAGTATAAAAAGTGAACGAGAACTTCCAGCACTGGAGAATAAGAATCCACCCAAAGTAATTTCTTAGGATGGCCGAACTCTGGATGAGCTTGGCAGAAAATCTTAGTATCACTTTTTTATAGCATACTGAATTTGTCATTCGAGGACAACCCCTAGACACTGATAGCTTCTGTTCATAGGCTTCATGAAAGCAAATGGAAAGCTAAAATATTAATATTATGTTTCTGCTTCCGACAGAGCTACAATGGCTATGACCCCTCTAATCATGAGATTTTAAAATGCATTTGTCTCTAATAATGGACACTTAAATCAGAACAACATGAAAATCTTTTCCGTGATACTATTAGAAGTATGAATAAGATGTACTTCTTGGATGCATATTCAATTATATTAGTTTTTTTTTTTTTTACAGAAAGATATTACATTTGCAGTCCACTTCTAGCTAAAACATTTGAAGCTTCAGTCTACCAAAGCAAAATATTGGTGCTATATTTAAATTTTTTCCTAAATTGAAAAATAATGAGAAATAATGGTTAAACTCCTGAAGTGCTTGTCCTTGATCCAAAATAACTTTTCTTTCAATTTTTTTTAAACTATAGTGGCATAGCTTAGCCAAGAAAATAAAACATTCTCCATATTATAGACACAGTCTCCAACACATGAGATCGAAGGTTGAACATGAAGGCCAGGTACTGGCAATATTTCCATTACTTTGTAAACTTGAAATAGCAGAAGCAGTAGTTTTCATTATAATTATTTAGAAGCTGGAGTATAAGAGGAGAAATATTTTAAAATAAGATTTGTCATAATTGTTCCTTTTAGAAAATTTCAGACTAACTCTATATTGAGTCTGATAGGTAATAAAACTAGAAGCTCAATATAGCACATTTACTGCTAGTAATTAAACACTCTGTAAATTCTGACTTACATTTTAATTGTTTATTACCTTAATCAATTAGAGATATAAATGGAACCAATAACATTTTACCTATATTCATAGTAACAGCAAAATAATCAACAAGACTTATTTGGCATCACATTTTTCTTAACCTTCAAAATTGTATTTAAATTTTACCTAAAAGCACCAGATTAGGAGATGTCTACACCCAAAACAATGCTTCCCTTTCTAATATGAGGATAGTCTGCTAGTCAAGTGCCACATTTCCTCACAATCTTGAACTACTCCAGAAGAGCACACATAGGATTACACACAGCTTTTTGAGTCACTGCAGAAAAGTTGAATTTTCTCCTAGAAGTTAACAGCAAGTCACGGAAAGATTGAAATGGCATTAATTTATATCATAACAATATTTTAAACACTTTAAAGCGCTGTTCAACTTTTTTTTCCTACGGTATTGGGGATTGAACCCAGGGGCATTCTACCTCTGAGCTACACTCCCAGCCCTTTTTTTTATTCTTTATTTTGAAACAGGTTCTCACTAAGTTGCAGAGAGTCTCACTAAGTAGAGCTGAGGCTGGCCACGAACCCGGATCCTCTGGTCTCAGCCTCCCAAGTACTGGGATTACAAGTGTGTACCACCATGCCCAGCTGCTATTCAACTTTTAAATAAGCACATTTCCAAAGTTTTAAAGAAGTTTGACATATACCATCTCCCTTTATCTTCAGAATCACTGTAGGAAAAAAGCAGGGTGTCCTCATTTATGTCTAACTTCTGAGTTCACTTAATCGAGTATGGAAAATGAGCCATCAATAGGAAGACTTCCCAAAATTTCAACATTTGTTCTTTCTTGGGGGACCTGGGTGAATTAATAATGGTAAATCTTCTAAAGGTTTTCACATTTTTTTTTCTTAATACAAATTTCTCTTTTTTGATTAAAAGAATGTAGGCCATTGTATAGGAGGCTGATCCTGTGACTTACTGCTGTCACTCAAAATGGGCAGTACATCTTAATGAAGGGTGCTAATCGCATTACTATTCTGTAGTGCCACAGAAAAGAATAGTGTGCAGATATGTTAATAAAAGAGCCAAGCTATAATTACAGCTGTTCCAAAAATTGTGAGAATTTACGGCTCCTACATTCTCCTGGGAAATGGAAAGAAAGAAAAGAGTCAATGCAATGGAAGGGACCAGAGCAAACACCGGGAGGAGGTAGGCGCAGCAAAATAACTAAGTGTCTGCCTTAATACAGCCCGAGGAGACAAAGGGAAAAATACTACAATGGCACCTAGTGCTCTCATCGGCCACCAAAAGAGCTACATGTGTGTCCATATACGATAGCTCCTTTTACCAAGTCTAATTTTCCAGGCGGTATGATCATTAAAATCCATTCCCCACACTTAAAAAGCAACAAAGCAAGCTTATGATCCCAAAGCCATTCTTTAAGGATATCGTAGGTTAAAGATTACATATGTACTAACAAAAGGCATGCACACGGGTTTGAACCCGTGTAAAAAGGGAGCTATGATTTGATAGTATGTTCTTGGATTTTTCCTTCTTGATACTCACGTGTGGCTTCCATTAACATTAAATTGCAGATTTATATGTGCTCACAGACAGGTGTGCATATCTAAGTTTTATTGAAATGAAAGGGTACAATAGCCACTATTTATTTTCAGGCAATGTAGAATTTGAAGAATAGCAAAAAAGTCTTTTTATTTTAAAAGCCTAATGCTTATTTACTACCCTTCATCTAGATGCCACATCACTCCCGAAAGTTGAACTGATATTCACACAATATATAATAATCGCTCGGTGCACTAAAAAAAAAAAAAAAAAAAAAAGGCAGCTGCTTCTTAGGCTTCACCATGCTACATAATGCTGAGGACAGTACATGATAAATACCATAGCCAATTGACACTGCATAAGCAATTTTAGTAAGCAGAATGTAAGACATACAGTGCTGAGTGTTTTCCTAAGCAATGGTAAGAGGCGCTAACCCCGGGCACCACGGGATCCTCTAAAGGGCACCATGGTGGGACTCATTCAGACACTCGTTCCCCTACCTCCCTTTGTTCTTGGCGCTACAGCTCTCACTCCATGCTTGTCATTTGAGTGGGGATTTAGTCAGATGAAATTCCCCAGGATTATAATAGGAATTGTTTTGTTAAAAGCCTGGTAACCTATTGAAAGAAAATAGTACCTCCTTCCCTCACCTCTCCCCACCAATTTTCCTTTTGAATGACCATCAGTTGTTTCACAAAATAAAACCATCAATATCGTGTGCAGTTGTTTACCTGCTACTTAACCAGGAAGTATTATTTAGTTTTATTACTTTAATTACAAAAATCATAAAATAGAATGCATATGCAATAAAAAAGATTATGCAACAAATACCTGTTTTCAAATTGCCCTGGGACTGTGGATGGAGCGGTTTGGCCTGAGCAATTACTAAAAGCAGATTTGAATGTTATTATAAATAGGCATAGGCTTTCCTTACATAACCCATATTTCTATTTATCAATAAAAGCTGAGACTTAAAGCTTGCAGTAATAATGTTGTGGGGAAAGCAGGGCAAATTTATTATCTGTGATCCCTTCTTTATCTCTCCCTATTACATTTGGGACAACTCTGTAGTACTTAGGTGATATGACTAAATCTTATTAGTGGAGGGCTTTTCTATTTTAAGCACAAATCTGGCATTAGAAATCCCAAAGTAAAAAATTAACATAGCAAATGTCAGGAAATTAAGCAAATTAAAAGAGACTGTCAATAGCATACAGCACTGTCAAAGGACTAATAACTCCAGTTAAATAGTAGCAGGAATGGGTTAGTTGAGTTTTGAAAGTAGATACCAAGGCAAGAGAGACATTTAATGCTGAAGCATAAAAGATATTTAGAGCACAATTGCGATGATATTATACCATCAGTCCTTTGGTTATTTTATCATCTGTAGAGCTGACACAGATGGGCACAAATAGCAGGAAGAATCTGTGAGCTTCTCATATTATCAGTTTGCGCCAGTGCTAACCATGATTTATAACCAGTGCTAACATGAGTAAGATACATTTGCAACTTACTCTATTTACATATTTCAAAATGACCTTATTTTGAAAATTATTCACTACAAAACTGTTAATGATATGTAGTCTTTTCAAAGGGGGCTTATTTCTTTTTCTTTTAAAACTTCCTCTTTCCATAAATGTTTCTGCTGCAGGTAGTAAGTAATATAAATTACTCATGTGAATTCTGGTGCAATTAGCCTACAAAGAATCATAAATGTGGAAAAATATTTTTGACCTCATGTTAGTTTAGAAAGGAAAACATTTATACAATACCAAAATATCAATTCCCTTGTTCTTCTGATTCCGAATCTTGACATTATTAAAGGAGTTAGAAGAGAACACTTTGGAGTACATATTGAATTTCTAACTTTAATAATGAAGATGTGGCTCTGTGTAATCTAAAATTAATTTGAAGCTAGAGAAAAAGAAGCAATATTCTACTATGTCTGTTTTGTTCCCTCCTATTCAAATGTAACAAGTGGTAGTAGCTTACCAAACAGTATGCACAAAAGATGCAAATTAGATGTCAAAGTTGAGTAAGTCAAGTTTGCCTTCTATTATTTCAATGGGACTTAACTAATTTTTTCTGTTAACTATTTTGTAAGAAAATAATTTGTCTCTCAATACAGCTGATCGCTCTTTTAAGTGAACCTCAAAAGCAGTGACCATTTCATAAATACTGTGATATTGAAATTGAAAACAAAGGAAATGACAAGTGTGTTGGGAGAAGAAAGAGAAAGAATCATATAAAAGACATGCTTTGAAGAGGCCAGAGAATAAATAAGTCGAGCTGCAGCCAAGCCCTGTCATTCTCTGTTGCAAGTACAAGTCAAAAAACAAAAACAAAAAAAACCAAAAAACCCGCCTCATTTGGCCACATTGCAGTTCTATGACCAAAGCTGTATTTTTTAAAAAAATGCAACAGGGGTTTCCTTTCAATTTAGTTGCATTTTTGATGTGTTAAGGCCTGTGGGGGCTTTTCCTTGTAGCATAACCATAGCTAACAAATGACATATCACTTCTAAAGGTGGCATTACTATGACAGTATTCACGGAGCTCCTGCTTTGGGTTGTTTTTCTAATGGGAGGGATTGATTTGCAATTATCCATTTATACTCTTTTGTGCACTCTCCATTATTCCTATGAGCAGCATAGTCAACCGAGGTGAAATAAGCTGACAAAGAAGCAATATGCTTTTAAAAACCTCAGTGAGGCATTCACATCATTTAGAAAAGGAAAGTCTCTGAGACCCAGCCCACAAATAAAAGAACTTGGATCTACCTTCAAGCTGGAACTTCCCTGCAGAGAGAAACAGGAAGAAATGACTGCATATAATACCACTGCAGCTGCAATATTTCTGAAGCAGGGCACTCAGAAAAGGGCACAAGCTATTAATGTTTCTAGAAACATCACGTTTAATTCCTCTGCAAAAGATTTAGCAGCTTAACGGAAAGAAGCAGAAGATGAAAAAAAAAAAAAAGAAAAAAAAAAGACTATGAAAGAATAGTTAGTTCTGCAAGGAAATTTCCTTAAACTAATATTAGAAAGAAAATAATTCAGAAACCGTTGCTTCTAATAATCTCATACCCCAAGGCTAGAAGAAAAGGTCATAGCTAATTGGTACAAAAGCAGCTTTGGACTCACAGTTAGGAAGCGATACTCTGATGAATTTCACCCAACCACTACCCTTTTACCTTCAATTATACCAGAACATGTACCACATATCACGGATCCCAGAGAAGAAGCCAAAATATATCATATTTCAATATTGAGCTTTTATTCCTTTTGGTTTTGCCACAATTAAGTTTTATAATCCAATCAACTAGAAGAACAAAATCTATTTGATGGTCAAGAATGGAAGTTAAGTAGTAGATTGAAGTTGTAAATAATAAAAATCTTTTTTCCATAAGCTGATTTTGAGAAAAATCACAATCCATCAAGGATGTTAGTTTCCAAATGCCATACTTTGGTTTGGATAATCAGACAAATGCACACACTGCGGAGGTCCACTTTTACTGGAGTTAGCCTCCAAGTTAAAAAAAAAAAGTAAATGAACACAGGTGTATATTTTTGAAATATCAAAGAAAAATATTACCATATCAATTAGTTTGTAGGGAAGTGCTTTTAATTTTGTTTTGTTTTACATGCCTTAATTATCAAGAACTCTCCTCAGAGTAAAATTTAATTATGACTGGTTCCAGTAGGAACTACTATTTTATTTGAATGAATTCAAAGAAATAAAATAAGAAAAAATACTAAATCTATCAACCATCTCTACTTATTGAAATCAAACACATTTCCTTTGAATACATCCACACCTGTCAAGCTGTAAATAAATGTGTACTGGGGCTTACGGAACTTCTGTAAAATGATAGTTTCGTCTTTGAGTTTTTTTAAGAGTGCGTACCTTTTTTTGAGAGTAAAAGAATGATGTCGTTATTTTGTAAATGTCTATATTAATTGATGTAACTATTGACATAACAATTCAAAAGGTTGACTGACTACTTGAAGCCTTACTCACTATCACAAGCACTTGTAAATCCTAGTGGTGATGAGGTCATAATTCCAAAATGACTAGGGGGCCAAAAGTTTAATCCAGGAATTTTTCTCTATCCCTTTCAAACATCCTTCACTACCTCCACCCTGCCACCCAGACCAGAATAATTTTGCATAAAGTATAAGAAGGTGTTTTTTTGGGTGTGAGTGTCTTTTGAGTCTTGACCTTCCTCAAAATAAACAGAGAATATCCAGACTTAAGAGAAATGAAATAAACTTCAAACATGGCTGGAACAACTCTATTTCCCTGATTTCTCCCAGTTTGTATCACTCATAGCTAGTGGTTGGATTATTAGATTGGGACAGTAAAGGTGAGAAACATTTTTCTAAGGGAGATACAAGAAGCAGAAGAGAAGTGGCAAAGCAGCATCAAAGGGTCTCAGGATCACAAAGCATGGGAAGTCAGAAAAGAGTGAAGAAATTGGAAGCTTCTGGGTATCTACCCAAAAGAATGGAAACCAAACTATCAGACAGATGCATGTGTATCTATGTTTATAGCTGTACAATCCACAATTGCGAATCTATGGAACCAGCCAAGATGTCCATCGACAGATGAATGCATTACAAAACTATGGGATATGTACACAATGGAATTTTACTCAGCCATAAAGAAATCATGTCATTTGCAGGGAAATGGATGCAACTGGAAAATAGTATGCTAAGTGAGATTAGGCAGTCACAAAGAGTAAAGAAGCATAGGTTCTCCCTAATATGCAGAAGCTAGGGAGAAAGTGGGTCATAAGAAGGACTCCAGATGAAGATGGTGAAACTTTAGATGAGCAAAGAAGATGACTTAAATAAAGGTGATGGGGGGTGTACATCTTGTGAATGCACACGATATACATTCACAAACATATTAAAGTCAACTACTAAACTGAAAATGGGGAGGAAATGGGACAGGAATTGGGGAAGGGTTAAGTGAGAGATGTGCACATGTATGCCTCTACCAACTTGAACCCCACAAACACGTATGATTACAATGCACCAACTAAAAAAAAAAAGAAATGGGAAGCTTAAGGATAATGTATACTGCACAGAATCTGTGTGGACAGCATTCAACTTGACCATAATATTTTCTCTGTGCTTTGGATCTTCTCCTGCCAGGAAGTTTCAATTCTAAAGAAGCCATACACACTGATCAATACTATTTGTGGCAAGTGAAAAAAATATTCAAATTGCTAGATGAGATATTTTTCTTCCCATTTCATCGTCCAGATTTGCCTCCTACTTGAATTCAACATTTTATTATCTCTAATAATTTCTGAAAAACTCATTATGGTTGAAATTCATTTCCAATTTTATTTTCTAACTTGGCCCATTAGTCACTAATTTGTTATACCTAGTCACTAACAATGGGCATTTTCGTGGTGACTCCATGTATGGAGGATTTTTGGACCATTAACTGAGATTGTTTTAATGTAGTCTATAGGTGTACAACAGTTCATTTAAATTTGGACTATAAAAATAAAATCTACATACTAGTAAAGATTTTTAAAGTCCTTTTTCTTTCCAATTCAATAATGTTTGTGTTTGATTCCGATCAGCTGTTGATATGACAATAAAGCTAACTAGGCAAATATTATGTACAAAGCATCAATATTTTCACTGGCTATCACTTAGGGTAGTACTGATACATACAACTGACATGATGTCACAAACATGGCTAAAATATGCACTGGATTTTCAACATATAATCATATTGCTTACTAATAGGTTAGCTCCATATATTTGATAGTATTCAGTTTATTATGAAACAAAATTAAAGTGCACACTTTTGGTTTATAGCTATCAGTGTGCTAAAGCTCTAGTAGGCATTATAACTGTGCAATGAAGAAGAAATCCATGCACAATAGTAATAGTTTTTAAAAAAACTATATGATAATCATATCTTGTTTTTTGTGTTTTTCATTTCTTTGTGACCAGGATATACACTGACTTTCTGAAACTACTGCAGGGTTGTAAATAATGTATGAAAAAAATCCTTGTTCATTGCCCAGAGTACAGTATTGCTTGCAGTATACTACGTCTATGCTAGGCAAACAACAGAACAGACCAGTAAACCTAAAATCTCAAGCTAAAACCATCCCAAGGGGAAAGGGAAAATACCTCCCTGCATTCCAGAAGTCCTTCCAACAAACAGTTTAAATCCTTAGCATGCTCCAACATGCTGGATAAAAGCCCTTAAAATTCAGAAGGATCTGTTCTCCTGAATAACTCACTGAGAAAGTTAAAAAAAACAAAAGCCATTAATTAGTTAATGTTATTCTAGGAAGATTCACCTGCTTCTGTCTTACAGAGCATATTTACAAAGACTGATATCAGAGAAGGCATGTAAAGCTGAAATAAAAGACTGTAGTTGTCATTCTTTTTTCCTTTTGTTTTTGCTGGTAATGTTTAGGAATTTTGCTTTCCAAGTACATAGGGGAAGTGGAACAAATTGGGATATTTTGTTAAGAATGATAAAGAAGCTAGGCATGGTGGCGCACGCTTGTAATCCCAGTATATGGGAGGCTGAGACCAGAGGATCGGGTTCAAGGCCAGCCTCAGCTACCTAGTGAGGCCCTCCGCAACTTAGTGATAGCCTGCTTCAAAATAAAGAATAAAAATAGGACTGGGGGTGTAGCTTGGAGGTAGAATGCCCCTGGGTTCCATCCTGAGTACCGAAGGGGAAAAAAAAAAAAAAAAAAGAATGATAAAGAGATGGCAGTGACATGTAAGCACAATGGCCTAAGAATAAGAATAATGGCATATAGTTATATTTAGCTTTTTATATAAAGTTGGCATTTTTCTTCACTTGTCAAGCCTAAATATTACTGAATAGAAAGGTCATGTGAAGGTAGCATATGTAAGACGTTCAAGTTTGCCCATAAAAGAAACTCAGCTTTAATGGAATTCCATTTACGGCGGTGTAGAATGAAATTTCTATTTCCTTCATCCCTCAAATTTCAAACTTCAGAGATAGCTTGAGGTACAATATATTGAAAAAGCTTTCCTGGAGATTCAAAGTTTCTTGATAATTGTGAGGTATTCACCAAGCAGTTATCAAGAGCATAGACCATACTGAGTTATGTGCTAAACGCGAAAAGTAAATCACAATCTTTTAATAACAAAATACTGTTATAATCCTTGAAGTAGTTTAACACTTTCTATCATTTCTATGTTTGAGTTAGTTTACATTGACTTAAAATTTTTCCTGAAATGGGTGAGGCACTATTTTAGGTTTGATGTTATCTGGGCTCACTTTTTATGCAAATGCAAAGAATAGCAATGAATGATCAAGAACATTCCCACGGTCCTCTTCCTCCCTCCTCACTTCCATCCCTTTCTACCTTCCCTCACCTTCTACTCTTCTCAGTTGAATATGCACAGGAAAGGGACTAACAGGGTCAGTTTTATTTTTAATATTTACTTATTTATTTATTATTAATTCTTTCAGAACTGGGGATTGGATCCAGGGGCATTCTACCTCTGAGCTACACCCCAGCCCTATTTTTTATTCTTTATTTGGAAACAGGGTCTCACTAAGTTGCAAAGGGCCTCACTAAGTAGCTGAGGCTGGCCGCGAACCTGTGATCCTTTGGTCACAGCCTCCCAAGAATTGGGATTACAAGTGTATGCCAACACACCCGGCTGTTTGTTTGTTTATTTATTTATTTAATTTATTGGTGCTAGGGATTGAGCCCAGGGGCATTCTACCTCCGAGCTACACCCCCAGCACTATTTCTGAAACAGGGTCTCACTAAGTTGTGGAGGGCCTCACTAAGTAGCAGAGGCTTGTGGTGAACCCGTGATCCTGTCTCAGCCTTCCAAGTACTGGGATTACAAGTGCGCGCCACCATGTCCGGCTTCAAATTTTAGTATACAGAAGAGGTGTGTCCAAAGACACAACAGATATGAACTACATTATGATTATGATGTGAAACTATAATGTACTAATAAAGTTATAAAATAAATAAAGATATATAATAAAAATAAAGTTTATCATTAAACATCAAAAATAAAACAAAATTGGTTCAAAAAAAAATAGGGGTCTGCAGTTGTAGCTCAGAAATAGAATGCCCCTGGGTTCAAAACAAACATTTATTTTTTCCTTTAGTTGTGAAAGTATTTCATTTTCGGTACTTAGGACAGTCTGACGAATACCTTGTCTATTTTTGTAGTTGCAAATTCACAGTGTCTGCTTACTGTATACTGATATCATGCACTTGACATACAGGGTCCTATATTTATTAACCATTTATTCCTGAATGGGAGGTTGGTAAAGAAGCAGGTGGCTGTGTGCCCTTAGCTCCCATTAGCATGCCTGTGAATTGTTGACATGGGTTTAAAACTACCAAGAGAAATGTACTGCTGTATAATAATTACTTGTTCTAACTTCTCCCATATTCCAATATCTAAAGGAAGCCTGCTATATTCATTTTCTTGTAAAACAACTAGAATTGACCTTATCTCTTACTGTCCTGCAAAGATCACCAATGAAGAAATGTGCAGCAGAGCTGATTATATTATGTTAGGAGACCAGACAAGCAAATATGATTGAAATTTCTATGGAGAACATCATCAGTGCTTGCTTAGAACAATTTTGCATATAAATAGGGCATAAATGGTCTGTGTTCAGTTTGTTCCCTAGTTGTCAAAGAATGATCAAGGGCAGATTACACAGAAATCTTCTATTTCTAGCTTCCTTAATGCAAACCTAAATCTTATTAATCATTACATGTGTATGTCTATTCCAAAAGTAAAAAATATATATTTTCATTAAAAAATGAAATAAAGTAAAAACAAAAAACTAGAAACATATGTACAATTAGTAAAGGTACTCACTTTATCATATGATTCATCTGAAGGGAGAAAACGACTCTAAATCGTCTTTAAAATACACAGTATTTTACAACTGAGTGCAGTCTGCCATATACCCCCTGTCTCACCCCTACCCACCAACATACACTCCTAACATTGCTTTTATGAAGGGTAAACCAATGAATTTGTGCTATTTAAAAGCTCCCCAAGTGCTGTGTGCATACATGGCACTATCACTGCGAACCACATTATCATGTGAAGCTATAATGCACCAATAAAAGTATGAAAAATAAAAATTAAAAATAATGACACAAAGAAAAATCCAGAGGCTCCTTTTCAGTTCTTATTTTATTGGTACTCTCATTCATATTTGATATAGTATGAAACACTTCCTCTTTGAAAAGCTCTACTCCTTTGGCCACTGACTTCCTTCTCGTCCTATCTCTTTGAATAAATTCCTTCATTCTCTCTTTAATGGGCTGCCCCATAGATTTTGATTTGATTGGATCAGAGAGAAATTGGATGTGGACATTTCTTAGAAATGCCTCAAAGTGATTTCAAGTGTGTGGCCAAGGATGTGAAGCAGTACCATAAATGTTTTCTCCAGGATCCTGTCTTGGCTCCACTGCTTTCTTCATTCTTCTCAGTTACCTTACCCACTCATATTTGCGTGTGCATGAAGTACTAGGGATTGAACCCAGGTGTGTTCTACCCCAAGTTACATGCCCAGCCCTATTTCATTTTGAAACAGAAGCTCTCTAAATTGCTGAGGTTGGCCTTGAACCTGCGATCCTCCTGTCTCAGTTTCTCAAGTACTGGGATTAAGGGCTTGTATGACTGTCCCTGGCTTTCCCACTCTCATTTTTAACCACCATCTGAATGTTGCTCACGTCTCCGAAACTCTGGGTATTCACTCTTGGGTTAATTGTCAAGAGGTAACAAAATGCTGGGCATGGTGGTGCACACCTTTAATCCCAATATTTGGGTGGCTGAGACAGAAGGGTCACAGGTTCGAAGACAGCCTCAGCAATGTCACGAGGCTCAATAATGAGACTCTGTTTCAACAACAAAACAAAACAAAAACCAGCTTGGAGTGCAACACAGAGGTAGAATGTCCCTGGGTTCAATCTGTAGTATCACAAAAAAACAAAAACAAAAACAAAAAAAACAGGTAACAAAGCTAACTCACTGCTAGGTGTGCACTTAGTATCTGGCCTAAGTATTATTTGATTTGCTTCTTCCTTACCACCTCTTTTCCTCCTCATAGGAGAAGCACAAACTATGATCTATAACCCACCCACCCACGCTGTCAGCACTTGCAAACCAGTCAGTTCCAAAGTTGACACAGGTTTTCCCACAATGGTTCCATACTCGTTGCTGGCTTCCCCTACCTTATGCCTTACCCTGCTTCTACCCAGTTAACTCGAGAATATCTCTTTTCCACCCTCAACCCATTCTCTATCTCTACAAGCCACAAGTGGTCTTCATTTTAACTTAGGCCAGTAAAACTTTGCTTTAGGTAGGAATGAAACATATATCACAGAATGGATGAGAAAGTGCTTTGTTCCCTGCGAAGTCCTAGGCACGCTAAGGTTTTCACCTGTATCACACAATATATGCTCAATAAATATGACTAAATAAAGGGGAGCCACATATTTGGAAGTAAAATTAGGCATAATAATCAATTGTTGGAAACTGTATGTAAGGCCCTTGAAACTAATGCTTCCTGTCAGAATCTCTAAAGGAGTGAACATTTCTCTTCTCTTCTAACTTCCTTTCTTCAAACTTCAGCATTGAAAGTAAAAAAGGCATTCTTTGTTCTTTAATCCATTAGAGCCTGGCCCTTAGCGCTCACACGTCTACTGAAACTTGGAAAAATGCCAATTGTTACCTGGGAGTTGACAACTCCATTGGTCTATTTTCAGCAGTCATTCTACCTAAGTTTCTGCAGGATGTGACCCTGTTGACTATTTCTCCATTCTAAAATTCTTTTTACCCTCAGTCTTCCTGGTAATACTTTCTTTTGCTTTACTTTATCTCTTTCTGACATTTTTCTGGATCCTTGGTTGATTCTTCTAGTTGCCTCTTAAATGCTATAATCGCCAAGTGTACCATCCTTAACCCTGTTTTATTTCCCATTTGACATATTCGTCCTGGGTGAGTCCCAGGGGTCGATAACCATGTGTGTGCAGATGTCCCCCAAATCTTTATCTCCAGCCTCAGCCCCTCTCACTTTGCGTGGATGTAATCTACTTCAAAACCTTGCTGGTTCTTTTCTGCAATAAACTTTTCATCATGGCCCCTCTACTCTATTATATTTTCCATCAGTGTGTATTTACCATTTCTTTTATCTGAAATGCCTATTCCTCCCGGTCTCCCACAGGCCAACTACAATTCTTCCTTGAAAACACAGCTCAAATGCTGCACTTATCACAAAACTTTTCTTGAATTCTCTACACAGTGAGTTGCTCTTTTAGCACTTTCTGCACACCTCTATCATAGCATTTATATCACATACAGTCAGCCCTTCATATCCATGCGTTCTGTATCTGTAGGTTTAACCAACTGTGGATCAAAACTTTTTTTTTTTTAAATATCATCTGTACTGAACATGTACAGACCCTTTTTTTTTCCTTTTATTATGTGGTACTAGGGATTGAACCCAGGGGTTCTACCATTGATCTACGTCCTCAGCCCCTTTTTGTATTTTATTTTAAGATAGGATCCTGCTAAGTTGCCAAGGCTGGCCTAGAACTTGTGATCCTCTTTCCTCAGCCCCCTGAGTTGCTGAGATTACAGATGTGCACCACCATGCCCATCCAGCAGACCCTTTTACATTTCTTACCATTATTTCCCAAACAATATGACAATGATTTACATAGAATTTACATTGTATTAGGAATAAGTAGCCTACAGATAATTTAAAGTAAAGGGTAGGATGTGCATAGGTTATAGAAGCATCCATGGATTTTGGTGTCCACTGAGGGTCTAGGAACCTGTGGATACCAAAGGATGACTGTACATGTGTTCATGTGTTTCCCAGGAGATTCTGTGTTTTTGAGGGCAAGACCCATTTTTTCATCTTTTGCCTTCCGGAGTCCAAGCACTATTGCCTGGCACCTAGAAATTAATCAATAAATATTATCTGGATGAATGCCATAGTTTTATTTGATTGCTAATTTGTTTGCATTACATTTTAGTAGATTTTAATAATATAGTACAAGGTAATGAATGTATTATAGACTAAATGGGGGTTAGGATAAAATTTTAACATTTAGAAAATCCAGACTAAAGGAAGAGCATAGGAGAGAGTCCATCCTGAAGAAGGCAACAGCTTAGAATGAATGACCAGCTTGAACCAGTAATAACAAAAACAAAAAATAACAAACTGCCAACAGACCTTGGTCATCAAGGAACATGGGATCTGTCATGAGCTTGCCTCTGGATTTTGCTGCTATAGGAATACATGGTATTATTATTATGGAAGTGGAGAAAAAGCAGGGTGTGCTTGCTTCTATTTGTGAACTTTCAGAAATGTTTTAGCGATCCCATCTAACACTTGAGGTCCTGAATGTGTAAGAGACGAGAGTCAGCATAGTTTGGGTTTTGCTATTAATGTGAGGCAGAGAGGCCTGGGGAGATGTGAGTTTTGTTTTGTTCTGAAGTTATTTTCCTCTAAGACTTAGACTTTCTTTTCCCCTCTGTTGTATAAGGCTGTTTCTTGTCCCCTATCTGTTATCAAATGCTAAATTATGCCTTCTCATTTATACTGTTATCTTGCTGATACATAAAACTAGGATCATGTATCTCCTGAGTTTCTTCTGCTTTTCTCAAATGTTGTTGTCTTGATTGCCCTGTGTGGTTCTAAAACCAAAATACATTTATTCAGTTTCTTGGTTTCATTTCTTCATAATGCTTCTCTTGTGAGTTTTATTAATGGCTAGAAATATATATATATATATATATATATATATATATATATATATATATATATATATAAATCTAGTCATAGCTAAGTTAGATATCTACCTATTGCTGAGAAACCCACTTATATTTACGTACGGTGGGCAGGGAAATCAGAAACCTGTGATCCTTCTGTCTTGGCTTCCCACGTACTAGGATTATAGGCATGCACCACCATGCACGGATCTCCAATTATTTCTTGCCTGTATTCTTTGCTAGTTTTGCTTTTAGCCACTAAATGTAAACCTCTCCAAGGTCCTATCTTTGACTCTCTTTTTGCTTATTAATCCTTCTAACAGTCTTTTTCATTTTCATTTCCATGCTATAACCAAAATGCTTAAGAACCTAACCGTGCTGTTGTGAAATCTACGTTTATATGTCTAAGAACCTTCTGGACATCTTGACTTCAATGCTCTGCTACCATTTTCAGGTTAAACTGTGCCAAACTGAACATATCTCCTTATTCTATCATTGTTCCTTTTTCTGATCTTATTAGTTCAGTAACCTACCTGCTCTCCTCGTCAATCAAACTCAAAACCCTAGGGTTATCTCCTCTCCACCTAAATTATTTCCTTTGACTAACAATATGACAGTAGACTCCTAATTAATCACTTCCACACCTACAGCTTAAATGCTTTGATCATGTTTCTACTACTTAAAAACCTTCACTAGACCCCACTGTCTAAAGTACTGAAGTATACCTTAGGGTCTCATTTCAGTACTTAATGACATGGCACCAACTTATTTTTCTAGAATTACCTCCATACTTTTCGACTTTATATATGTTATTTGAGTCCTTGCTGCATTATTTGCCATTGCTGAAAAAATGCTTTGTCCTTGCTTGCCTCTGTTTTTCTTTTATTTGACTAGAATGCCACTATCCCCGTCTTCAATTTCCATTGCTGAAATCCCTAGTCATCCCGTGAAACCTTTTTCTCCACGATTATTTTTCTGATGTATCCAATAAGAAATGCTATCTCCCTCCTTTGAACTCACATAGTATGTTATTAACACCTCTTGTTTGATACATTTTATCTTCTGCCTTATTCTGTAGTCTTTCTTTACTTTTTATCTTTCTTACAAGACACAGGGCTTTATAACTAAGGAAATCTTATCTGTATTATTTCTGTATCTTCTATCATGTCTAGCACAGTTCCTTTCACAGGAGAGATGTGCAGTAAATTAATGAATAGTTAGTGGCTCATTTTCTAATCTGTGTTTGATATCAGCAAAGCATGTGATCTGGGTTAATATTCAGCCAGTATGCCCAGTAGAACCAAAATGGTTATTTATTGCCTATGTACATTTTGACTGGTTGGGGTTTGCACTTTGCCAGTTATTAATGCTTTTAATATGACTACTGATAGTATCCCATGAAATATCTTTTAGTGCTCTTAACTAAAATAGCACACTCAGCTGAATGGGCCAGAGGCAGTACTGGGGAGCCTTTTCTGATTTCCCAAATGTAATACTCTTGAGGGGAAGAGGAGCAGGCCCAGTGTGGAAGACTTATAATTTAGGCAACTGATCATATCATCAATTAACATTTTGATTTTCTAATGAAAAAATACGGACTATCACCTCATTTTGTTTAAATATGGAATTGAAACCACTGCAGTTAGAAACGCAATGGTAGAGCTCCGTATTTTGCACACAGTAATTTCTATCTGGGAGCGAAGATAATGGAGGTGGCAAACACAATAGTACATCTTTGCTGCTTGTGTTCGACTCCGATTTAAAAATTTCGGGGCTATTTTCTCCCATTTTACCTTCCTTGGGGAAAATAACATTCTTTCTAATTTTGCTTTTCTGCTTTTATCTCATTTTGTTGAAGTGGAGGCTCTTAGGGAGGAGCAAGGCTTCTCATGTTGGACAGGGAGAGTTTAACAATACCAAGTCCAGGAGATCTTGGAAAGGAACCAAGTCGGGTAACTAAGGAAGCAACTATAATAGAGCACTGGCAGGAAAAAGAAGATGTAGCAAGGAAAGGCCAAGGCAAGCAGGAAATCTTCCACTTCTAAAAAGAGGCAAGCAGACAAGAGGGTTTGAGGCTGACTTGTAAAACTCTGTGCCTTTGGTTCCCTTTCTCTCACCTCCGTTTCTTCTACCGATGCTCAGGGCGCTTGACCAACATGGCCACTGTCTGTCTGATGGCTTCTTCTTACCTCTGGCTCTTTGCTTTGGCTGTTGCCACTTGGGATGACTGACAGAGCTAAGTGGGCTATTTTGGACCCCGTGTGTTAATGGAGGCACAACAGCAAGAAGCCAAAGGAGATCACAATTTAGTTGGCATGGAATTTGTACTATAAAATGATACAGTCTGTGAACATACTCTTGGTGTTCCACATTGACAACACCATATTCTCTTGAGTATCAAACTCGCAGAATCCCATGCAATGGTCTCTCTCCCAGTACAATTTTTCTAGAATCAGTATGAGGTGTGAGACTTATCAGGCAGGGGCCTTCGCAAATGTGTAGTTTTAAAATAAACAGACTAGAAAGATTATGGCAGCTCTTTTATTGCCCAGAATAACATGCTTTTACTTATCAGCTGCTTAACAGAGAATGGAATTGATATTAAAATTATTCCAGTTCGCCTTTCACTGACTATTATTGTTCAGATAGTTCAACAAAGAGCAGCGAAGGTTTTTATTTTCTTTAAGAGGGAGAAGGGACTCTGATTGCATGGGAAAACATTCTCATTTTACAGACAAAGACTGAGGACAGGTGGATTGACTGTCTCACAGCTGTAGATGAGTAGTGCTCTGGCATTTTGCCGTGTGACGCTACATTAAAAATGTACTCTGAACATATGCAGACAGATTTTCGTTTTCTTTCTCTAGTCTTTGATTCTCTTTGTAGGCCATCCCCAATGTCTTCACATGTATAAGGCAATCTTATACTCCCCACAAAACTCTTCTCTCAACCAAATCTCCCCTTCAGGTTCATCCCCTCCGCGTGTCCACGAAGAGGAGAGGTGGACTGTTATCCACCACCGCCATCAAGATACACCCAAATGTGGAGAAGAGGAATGTAACCTATATTGGTTTCTGCTGTGAATCACCATTACCGAAAGCTTGCTTGCTCTGGGTCCCATTTCTCTCACTGGTTTGTTGAATTAGAATGGCTGTGGGAACCACCAGTTTCCATTCTAGTAACAGGTACTTCTAGTCCAAAGGACATTTTTGAACAACAGGCTAGTCCAGTGAAATATTAATAATTTAAATTAAATACAATTTACATATTTACTATTAATTTTATTGTTCTCTTTTTCATTTACTTCTCCACATAGAGGACTCTTAAAATCAACATACTTAGTTTCCTCCTCCACATCAAGAAAGATATGCACTGGAAATATAAAACCTTACTTGGAAGATGTGGACAGTTCAGATTATTTGTATTATCCTAAGAGGAGCTGTGATTTACCTCAGCAATAAGGAATAAGTGGTAAGGAAGACAACTTTCTAATTCCACTTGTTTTGCTTCTTCAAGTTTTTCTCCCTGAGACCAATGTTCACAGTGTGGTTTTATCTGTCATTAATCAAATATACTCACAATTTTTCTCTAATGCTTTGTGATATTTGAGGCTCTTGTATAATTTATTCCTCTTCTTCCTTTATTAACATGGATAACAGACAGTAGACTGCATTATAAAGCCAAAATGGCCTCTAGAAACAGACACTGTCTCAGTTTCCTTACCTGTGAATAGCTAATGTGACATCCCTAGGGCCAATTATTTTAATGATTTAATTACATTTATGGTTTTAAAACACCTTCCACCCAAACCACATGCTCATAAAATAACAATTAAAAATATTTAATATTAAACACAGCGGGAGCCCTTATTTCCGACTTTTTTTTTTTTTTTGCCAAGTGTACAGTTATTTGAAGACACATTTACCAAGTTGAAACTTGCAACCAGTAGATGTAGAAGCCTGCTGATATTTCACACATGAATTGAGAGAAACTGGTAAGGAATCTTCATGGGAAAGTTTATTCTCCCTTTTCTGTGTGGGGGGAGGGGCATGCACTTGGCTCTGAACATCCATATTTGACAAGACCATGTGAACTGAAGTGGGTATTACCTGGATTCCTTGGAATCCGCTTTCTGCGGTCTCGGAATGCTGCACCTGACTGTAGGGCTTCTAGAAGATTATCCATCACGCCCGTCTCATCACCCTCTGGAGGAAGGGAGAAATCGGAATTAATCTTGGAGCAATTAAAGTTAAACTACAGGAAAATAAAGGGAAAAACTCCTGTCAGATTTACATAATACCCCTAAATTAAAGACATATATCTGTTTTAACTTAATGGATCCTGTCAGTTTCTGGCACCACAGACTACTTTGCTTATTACGCACCATTAAGCAAAATTCATGCCAATCCCACTGTTCTTTCAACTTAAAGACCTTGTCTTTTGTATTATTGATGACACGCTCAGTATGCAAATAAACAGTAGCTGATCAGCTACTGCTGCCTTCCTGTTAAGATTCTTATAAGATATTTCTAAGCAAGAAAGCACTGACCCGGCTTAATGCAATCAATGTGCAGGGCGTGATTTGATGAAGCAGAGTTACACAAGGTTAAATACTGATTGTATTAATACTTTCAGCATTCAACCATCATCTGCGATGATCTCAAAAGACACTATTTGCAAAACACATTTGCATCCAGCTCCTCCCTCATCCATATCCTGTACTCATTTTGAAATGCTGACATTGTATAAAGAAAAGGTGACTACATCCTAGGAAAGGCCACATTTTGCATTTGAGAGACATCAGCCAAAGTCTCATTTTGTTGAAAGAATTAACTGTGGGCTATTGGATCAGAGAAAAAAAAAATTCTCTCATGGGACAAGAACCAGTGAACATCTTTTTGATTATGCTCTTCATTTGACTTGAAACTTCTTCAATGTTACAAATCAACTCTCTAGGCCAGGATATTGAATTAAAAATGAAGGGAAACACAGAGGTTCTCAGGTCCAATATTTGGTATAAACAGGAAACACTAAAGGAAAATAAAGCCCCAGTGACTAAATAGGGTAAAAGGATTGTGCACTTTTGATATTCAATAAAGTCGCTGACATATCTGAACCATTACCTACTCTTTTCAATAGAAAGGAAAGAACGAGCCAGGAGTGGTGTCACACGCTTGTAATCCCAGCATTTGGGAGGCTGAGACTGGAGGATCCGGGTTCGCGGCCAGCCTCAGCTACCTAGTAAGGCCCTCCGCAACTTAGTGAGACCCTGTTTCAAAATAAAGAATACAAAATAGGGCTGGGGGTGTAGCTCTGAGGTAGAATGTCCCTGAGTTCAATCCCCACTACCGCAACAGAAAAAAAAAAAAAAAAAAGAAAGAAAGAAAGAAAGAAAAGAATGGAAAGTCAGTGGGCAGGCTGCAATGTGCCTGTGAGAATTAAATTTTATGCAGTTTCTATATTTTAAACGTACTGGGTAAACCCAGGGGCATTCTACCTCTGAGCTACCCTTCCAGCTCTATTTTATTCTCCTGTTTTTGAAATAGAGTCTCACCAGGTTGTGGAGGGCCTCAAGTTGCTGAGGCTGGCTGTGAACTTGCTATCTTTCTGTCTCAGCCTTCCCAAGTCTGGGGATGACAAGTGTGTGCCAACTTGCCTGGCCATTATATCTTTTAATTTAGCGATACTGAAACTTAGACATGATAGTTGTTGTGCGGAGGGGCTCAGGTATCAATCCAAATCAGCCAGACTATAAGACTACTCCCCCTCACCCGTTTGTTTTGTGGAGTTCGGTGTTAAACTCAGGACCTCACAAATGCTAGGCAAGTATCTGACCGCTGAGCTATACCCCCAAACACAAGACTAGCACTATTTGCATGACAGCTAGAAGTTAAAATAGATAAGGCATATGGTAGCTAGATCGTAATTCTACAATATGGGATTTAAATGCTATCTTAAAGCCAGCATTGTTCAACAGGTATGGAGTGTAGGCCACAAATGCTAGCCACATCATTTTAAATACCTAGCAGTCACATTATAAAATAAACAGAAACATGCAAAATTAATTTTAATATATGAAGTCAACATTTCATCAAATAAGTACAAACAATTTTTAATATATTTTACATACTTTTCATCACACAAAGTCATTTGATTAATTGAAGGTGCTATTTCCTTTTTCATACCTCAGTTTGGATTAGTTATATTTCAGGTGCTCAACAGCCACATGTGGCATATGGCTACTATATTTTGTAGTATAGCTAAAAACAACAAAAGTGACCTGATCAGATTGATGCTAGAGAAAGACTTGTCAGGTAGCATTTTGGAGGACGGCAAGGCAGAAAGCAAGGAAACTTTTAGCATAAAGTCCTGAACTAATTGGACAACAGTGGGAATAGAGCGGGTAGATGTTTTGAAATGATTAATAACGCCAATAGGACTTGGCAAGGGGAGGTGGAAGAAGTTAAGGAGGAGGGGAGGAGTCTCGATGACCAGGGATAAACTGGTTTGAAAATACATAATGGCCTACTTGAAATGCCAAAAAAAAGACCATAACCCATAGGAAGCTGGAAATACAGGGTGTGGAACCTAAGAATGAAGTCTGCGGAGGAACTAAAGATGTCAGTGTCATCTAAAGATGGTGAGACCGCGTATTAGAAGGTAGGGGGGTGAGGGAAGAAAACAATTCTGGAGGACTATGATTTTTAAAAAATTTCTGAAATTTTTAAAATTTAACAAATTATAATATTATATATAATATATATCATATATATACCATATATATGTACTATATATATGTATACATATCATATACAACATGATGTTTTGATATATGTAAATACTGGAGAAGAACTTAAGTCAAAGTACTTAATTTACTTTTGATATAACATATATATATACACACCATATATATGTATGTATATGTATATATGTGTGTATATATATACACACTCACACCATATATATATGGTGTACAACATGATGTTTTGATATATGTAAACATTGGGGAATAGCTAAATCAAGGTACTTAATTTACTTTTTTTTTTTTTTTTTGCGGTACTGGGGATTGAACTCAGGGGCATTCTACCTCCGAGCTACACCCCCAGCCCTATTTTTGACTCTTTATCTTGAAACCGAGTCTCACTAAGTTGCAGAGTGCCTCACTAGGTAGCTGAGGCTGGCCGCGAACCCATATCCTCCGGTCTCAGCCTCCCGAATGCTGGGATTACAAGCGTGCGCCACCACGCCCGGCTTCTTAATTTACTTTTGATATATGTAAACATTGAGGAATGGCTAAATCAAGGTATATATATACATATATTTTTTTTTTGTGGGTCTGACCCAGGGGCATTTTTCCTCCCAGCTACACTCCCAGCCCTAATTTTTCTTCTTTATTTTGAAACAGGATCTCACTAAGTTGCAGAGGGCCTCACTAAGTAGCTGCAGCTGGCTGCAAACCTGCAATCCTCCCGTCCCTGTGATCCTCCTATCTCAGCTTCCCAAGTACTGGAATTACAAGCGTGTGCCACCATGCCCAGCTTAAATCAAGGTATTTAACATTACCTTATATACTTACGTTTTGCAGAAAAACACTTAAAATCTATTTTCTTAGAAATTTTGAGGTATATAATATTGTATTATTAACTATACTCACAATGACTTAGAATAGATCTCTTGTATTTATTCTTCCTCTCTAACTGAAATTACTGTTCTTTGAACAACATTTCCCTAATCCTCAAACTTCCAGAGGACAACTTTTGGTGGGCAGAGAGGAAAAGCAGAACTGCTAAGACAGGGAAGGAATTTTTAGAGATAAAGGAGTATAAACAAGAGAGAACAGCCGCACAAGTGAATTTCATGTAGGCGTGTAAAGCTGGCAATTATAAAGGCTATGTAGAAAATGAATATATGTAAACACGGGAAAAGAACAAAATACAAAACAGTATATATTTATGGCTTACATAAATTAAATATAGAGTCGGGCGTGGTGGTGCAGGCTTGTAATCCCAGCATTTGGGAGGCTGAGACCAGAGGATTCGGGTTCACAGCCAGCCTCAGCTACCCTAGTGAGGCACTCCGCAACTTAGTGAGACCCTGTTTCAAAATAAAGAATAAAAAATAGGGCTGGGGGGTAGCTCGGAGGTAGAATGCCCCTGAGTTCAATCCCCAGTACCGCAAAAAAAAAAAAAAAATGATAATAATAAATTAAATACAAGCATGAAAAAATGTATATCATATTGTGATTAGACTAAAAAGATAGAAATCATAAATATGACATAAAGTAGATTAAAAATTAAAAAATAAATCCCTTTGCTTAATTTAGTGGGTATATCTGAAAACACTTCTCAAAATATTATTATACTAGATCAGTGCTTTACACTCTTTCTTCATATCACCCCCCCCCCAATTCCTGGGTCCTTTTTAGACACCTACTTCCCTAATGATCTCTCTTATCAACATTTAATGTCATACATGTATTAGATACCTGTTTATACACTGGCTCCTTTGGAGGGCCACAAACCATTGTACTATGTAAGGGTTTTCTTTATCTACATTCCTCATAACAAATATTTACTCCCTTGGGGGTGATAACGTCCCTGATGAGAATGCACACGTTAGATGGTTCTGCCAAAATTGAAAAAAAAAAAAAAAGATATTTGTAAACATCACATGTGTATTAAAGGAAAGACATGTGGGCTTCAGTCTATTACTTTTTCATTTGCTCCACGATAACTTTCAAAGGAGCTAAATGACTTTCATGGAATATCTAGTCCTACTACTGAATCGAATTGTATGAATATAGTCATAGGATCAGTTTATATTTGAGATTCTTTTTAAAACAAAATGGAAGCCAACGTGATCACCTGCAAATTGTTATCCTTCATTTTGAATTAATTTAAGTAAAATCTGACCTTTGATTGAATTGTGTGAGATTGACAGTATACTTAGAATTTCCAAGTTCATAGAATTGTTACTTAGGTGTGATTAGTAGCAAATAGCTTTAAAATTTTTTTGTTTGGTCTATGTGTTTAATCTCAGGAACAAAAAAAATCTTTTAAGTGCTTTTCATTGAAAACGAAAATAACTATTTAACACATAGAAAATTGTGCTTTCTTATAACTTACAATACCTATTATACTGAGCAAAAGAATATCGAGGGGAAATTTGGTAACACTTTTTTTAGCCACTAAAATGATAATATATGGGTATGGCCGAGAAGGAAGAATTCAGAGGCCACTTGCTAATCTTTCATCCTGAAATTAGTAATGGATAGTACTGAGGAGCTGGGCGGGCTGCATGCAGTCTGTGGACTCTGGGTGCGCCGCTAATCATCAGATGAAATGGAAGGCATGGGTTGTATCGTCTCTTTCATGTTTCCCACAATATTTGTCTTTCTGTAGACGTTGAATGTCTGCTGACCTCAATTTTCAGCATCAACATTTACCTGCATTGCATTCAATTCATTTCCCCCAAAGAGTGAAGAGATGCTATAGATGAAAATCAGCACTAGCTAAGTTAATTACCTCTGCTCTTCTTTTGTGCAATACTATTCCCTGATGGGTAGCACATACTTAGAGAGACAATTCTCTATGGGTTTCTCAAATTCCTATGCATTTTGATCTATACTGTCTTTTCAAGGACAGTTTTACAGTGAACAGTCTTAGATGACTTAGCGCCTCCTTGAGGGTAAAGGGTAGCTTTGTCTGCTTTGAAGACAGGTTATATTGCCAACTCACTCGGGAAAAATGTTAAGCAGGTTTGTCTTCAGTCCATTATAAACAATTAGGGTTTCCTAAGCATGGGGTCTTCAGCAGGGTGGCAAAGCCACTGTGCATGTACCTGGGCACACCTTTGCATCATCTTATGGGATTTTGATTATTTTTTCTTTTGGTGGTGCTAGGGTTCAAACCCTGGGCCTTGTCCATGGCAGGCAAACACTATACCCCTTGAGTTATATCCCCTGCCCCATCCTATGGAAATTTTGAGGGCAAGGAAAACCAATATGGACATGAAGCTCATATTTGTTATAGCATTAGAAACAGAGTTCTGTGTCTCTGACCAGCAGTCTTGTGTCTTCCGCCAACATTCATGAAACTATGGTAAGTTAACTTTTTAGTATGCAAGTAGAATAAAATCTGGCCCTTTGATTTTTGAAACTACTCTGTGTTCTCCTTCTTCTTTTTATTAAATTTTATTATTAATTAGGATGACTCTATCTAAAGACTAAACACCTAGAATCTTGGACATTTTCTTTACTAAAGACCATACTAAACTACACTAGACCCAGAGGATTGCTAAATTAAAGCAAATATATATGAGTCTCCCTTATCTAAAATGCTTGGGTCCAAAGTGTTTCAGATTTTGTTTGATTTTAGAATATTTTGATTGATTTCAACAGTTAAGCATCCCTAATTCAAAAATTGAAAATATTTTCAAAAACTTTCATTCTGGAGTATTTCAGATTTTCAGATTAGGGATATTCAATATATACTATAAAAATTATTTCCTAAGATCCTATCTCCCAGGGCATAATGGCTTAAAATAACTGTTATAATTTTCTTGAATTCTCTACTGTATAATTAGAGATTACTGCAAAGGTTGAGGTGCTCAAAGTTGAAGAAAGTTCCTGTCAATAAGTCAGTGTTAAGTGATCCAACAGAAACAAAAGGCTTCTTACTGAGGATAGGGTCATTCTATATTAGCCAATACTTGCACATATTAGCATAAAAAGTTAAAATTATGCTGCCTGTATGTGTGTGCTGTCTCTCTATATATTTGTCTGTGTGTAAAAATTTACAAATATTGAACAAATCTTAAGTGTACAGCTTTGTTTGGTACTGGGGGATTGAAACCAGGGCATTCCATCTCTGAGCTACAACCTCAGCCTTTTTTATTTTCAAGCAAGTTCTCCCTAAGTTGCTGAGGCTAGTCTCAAATCTGTGATCCTCCTGTCTCAGCTTCCCAAATACTGGGATTCTAGGCATGTGTCACCATGCCTTGCTTAAATGTACAGTTTGAAGAGTTTTGACAAATGCATGTGCCCATGCAACTACCACTGTGATCAAGATATTCAACATTTCTATCACCCTTGTCAATGATTCCTGTCCTCACTACACAAGCAACCTCTATCTGGTTTTTATCATCGTCCATTAGCTTTGGTTGTTCCTAAAATATAATTTTAAGGGGCTAAAACTAGTTGAGGTCATTTTTAATCCACATAGTCACCTGAAATCAAATACGCATGATTTGCATGGAATATGTATGATAAACTCATGATGAGGGAAACAGATTGGAAAGATACAAGGGTTACAACTGGATAGGGAAGACCAGAGCAAAGTTCTAAAGGGACTCCCCTTATTGAACTAAGCAATTGGAATGTGCTTCAGGGGACCCTAAAAAGCTACTGTTAGATCTTTAATAGGACTGGAGTGTGATGAAAGTGGCATTTAAGATCAGCCTCGCAGTCCTATGAAAATGGACCAGAGTGGGAAAGAAATCAATTATACAAAGAAGATCATTGAATTTGCAGTGACAAATATTATTCTGTATATAACCCTGGGCAAAGTAGGATGGTCAATTTTGGTGTTATTGGTAAAAGACTAAATAGAAAAGTGAAATTGGTTTTGTGAGCAAGGTCATCAGCAATAGCAAATAGAGTTTGACAGTGTAAGAAGGCAGTGACAAGTGAAGTGCAAGAACAATCGGTGTTAGATTCAATCTTTCCCCCACGATCTATCATGGTGCAGATTAAGAACATGCTGCAAGATGTATGGATTTGTACATGACACAAAATTAGAAGACTGATCACTTATCAAAGAAGAAGGAAACAAAATCCCTTCTCTGGAATCTAAAAAAAAAAGAAGGTCCAGGGCTGACAAATAGCTCTTATAATCTAACATGGAACAATAGGAGGTAATAGAAACTAAAGGAAAAGACTACTGCAATATAGTGAAAATAATACATTCTGCTACAAGACCTTAGTATCTATGGGTAAGAATAATAAATGAGTCTCCAAATTATGGAACCAGCCTAGGTATCCATGAATGGATTACAAAACTGTGGTATGTACACACAACGGAATTTGGCATGTTACTCATTCATAAAGAACAAAATTATGCCATTTGCAGGAAAATGGATAGAACTAGGGAATATTCTGCTAAGTGAGATTACCAGTCTGACAAAGTGAATAGTTTGATGATTTCTCTCCTATGTGGAAGCTAGAGAGAAATTAAGTAACAAAAGAGACTTCAGATAAAGGAGTAGAGACTCCAGTGGAGGGATGAGGGGGCTTAGGGGAGGGAGTTTGACAAATGCATACACCCGCGTAACCATGCAATGAAGGTAACAGTGTAAATAATGCTATGCACATCTAGGAAATCATCAATACCAATCTCGATGATATGCAGAGGGAAGAGGAGGGTGTGAGGTGGGAGTCAGGAGTGAAAAATGCCCATGTTGTGTGCATATACATTCCAACACTCAACATCTCATTATGATCTATGAGTCCAGTGCACCAATAAAAGTATAAAAACGAGAAAAATCATTAGGCAAAACAGTGTATTAACAGACATAACAAAAGCCTGAGAAACGTGTATTTTACTCCACAAGCATCTAGAAAGTCTATCTGATGGGAAGTTTTTGTTAGTTTATGGTTTAATTGGAAGTGAGTTTATGGTGATTTGGAAAACCAACAGATGGTAACTAAGATAATAGTCTATGAAGTTATTTATGGCTAGAAAGTGTCTAAGAACATGAAGATATTATTCCAAAGAGAGTAAAAGAAGGCATAAAGAGAAAGTAGTAAGTTCTAAGGGAAATAATGAAGGCAGATGCTCCTGTTGAAAAGAAGAAAAATTTCAAGAGGGAAAAGAAGACACAGGAGCTTAGAAGAAATTACTAGAAACCACGGTATGAGCTAGGGGCAGTGTAGTAATTACATTATGCAGTAGATGAAAATTTGTAAAACAAAACAGAAAAACATCCCATTCCCAGGTTGAGGCCGTGCACAGTGGTGTGCACCAAAAAACAAAATTAAACTCAGAGCAATTAAAGTTAAAACTATAGGGGAAATTGTCCTTCCGAGGGTTCATTCATTTTGTTATCTCTTCTCCTTGCTAGAACAGGTAATTAACAGTTTCCTATAGTGAGGTAAATTATCAGATTCCAGATAAACTTCAAAGTGAGTACCACTCTTTCTAGATAATTTTAACTTAAGGTTAATGTTTTAGTTACATCTTGTCATGGAATAAATACTGTATTGGTGTGTGTGGGGGGGTCACAGATAAGTGGATATTCCACCCCAAAGAGATGAATGATGAAGGATGAAATGATTTTGCCCCAAATATGTACATAACAGGTGTTATCTAAAAGTTGGTCAGGAAAACAGAATTGGTGAGTTGACTTTCCCTGATGTATTTGCATATTCAAGAGAAGCTTGTTAACACAAATGAATGGATTTCTAATGGTAGAATTTCAATGTAGGAACCTTTTAGCTAGAGGGACATTTTTGGCACTTTGCCTAAAGTAAGAGAGTTTAATAGTAAATGGTAGATAAAACTAATGTTTATGCGTCTCAATTTTTTCCTCAGTTACCTATATCCTAGAAGATTGGCTGAAGAAAATTATACATTCTATAAATAAACAAACACCCAATAAACATGAATGTTAATGCTTACCAGAAAAATCACTGTTGATGCCTCTGGTAAAATATCTCACATTCAATATTTTAAATAATTAATATTTCAAAGAGACCTTTGAAATACTCTGTGTGTCTTATCAGAATCAATCATTTACTAAGGGCATGGAACATTTGCAAAGGGAAATGCAAGCAAAAACAATGTTGGAAAAAGAACAAACTAAATCCCATTCAAAAGGAAATCTAAGTTTGCTTTAAAATGATAATACATTAAGATATTTATGGAAGTAGAAATATTAATAATATCTACCATCTATTGAGAGATTATTATGTGTGGCACTGTTCAAAAGGATTTATAGTGAACTTCCAAACCAACTTGTTTTATTTTCCAGGTAAAGAAACAGAGGTAAATTGACTCAATCCAAGTCACATAGGTAGGAAATGATAGATCCACCATTAGAACACAGAGAGAAGCCGGGCGTGGTGGCGCACGCTTGTAATCCCAGCATTCAGGAGGCTGAGACCAGAGGATCCAGAGGATCCAGGTTCGAGGCCAGCCTCAGCTACCTAGTGAGGTACTCTGCAACTTAGTGAGACCCTGTTTCAAAATAAAGAATAAAAAATAGGGTTGGGGTGTAGCTCAGAGGTAGGATGTCCCTGAGTTCAATCCCCAGTACTGCAAAAAAAAAAAAAAAAGAACACAGGGAGATCTTGAGTAGGGGAGGTCAAATCACAGCCCTTATGGTTAAATACAACCTACCACCTGTTTTGTACAGCCCATTTACTAAGGATGGTTTTCACATTTAAAAAGGTTTTAAAAATAAAAATACGAAAAATATTTTATGCTACATGAAAATTCAAATATTGGTCCCCAATCATATGGAAACACAGCCACACTCATTCATTATAGTTTATCTCTGACAGCTTTTGTGCTACAAGGGGCCAAGTTCAGTTAAGAAAGAGACTTTAGGTCCCATTTTATGAAGCCTAAAATATTTACTAGTTGTCCCTATACAGAAAACGGCTGCTGATGGCCTGCTCTAGAGTACACACCGTCAATGTCAACACCATGCTAGGTAGAGATATTGGTGGATCTCACAATCGGCTTCTGAAGTGCTGAAGGCCGTTAGCAAGGGCCAAGTATCTTATCAGAAGGCCTCGCCACAGGCAAAGGTGTCAAAGAACAGCAGCATTCAGCATGTGTAGCCCACATTCTTCCATTTTGAGGACCAAAAGCCTAGAGAGACAGGATAATGAAGCTATCCAGATTTGCACTTAGGAGTTCTCCAAGCCCAATTCCAAAAGAACAGTCACAGAAAGAGATGAGAGTTTTTCAAAAGCCAGTGGGAGGCCTGCTTTGGAAGTTTTCCTTTCCAGTCTAAGACCCTGCCTCAGCCTGACTAACACTGGTATAATCAGCTTCTTCTTTTTTTTTTTTTTTTTTTTTTTTTTTGCGGTACTGGGGACGGAACTCAGGGGCATTCTACCTCCGAGCTACACCCCCAGTCCTATTTTTTATTCTTTATTTGGAAACAGAGTCTCACTAAGTTGTGGAGGGCCTAAGTAGCTGAGGCTGGCTGCAAACCTGCAATCCTCCTGTCTCAGCCTCCCAAGTACTGGGATTACAAGCATGCGCCACCATGCCCGGTTTATAATCAGCTTCTTTACAAAAGACCTAGCTCCTTACCTATGGCCTTTAACTGGACAAACAATGGGCCTGTGTAATAAGTCCCTGTTCGTAAGAAATACAGTCACAACCCTAGTGGGGGAAAGGAGAGGGAAGGGCATAGTTTCAGCTTCCAGAGCACCATCAAGAGGTCAAATGTTTATTGTACCTTCCTGGTGCCTACCACAGGCACGAGACATATGCTGGATGGAAGTGACTTTCAGGAACTGCCCTCAGGAGAGTGCAGCCAGGCAGCTGTTAACAACTGTCGCATACCAGAGTAGTAATGCTACAACCAAGTATAAACATGTTGTAAATGAGGGAAATGATACTCTTAATTGCTATTTGGGATGCAGGGAACAAGTGGACAGTTCCTACACAGCGAATCTCACTTCAAATCCTACATTGATGTATTAAGATGGCAGAGGTAAGGGTTTACCTTTAGGTCTTGACCTAAATATTTCAATAATTTCTAAAGAAGAGTTTAAAGATCTGCTCTAGGAGAGTGCCACTGTGAGTCTAAGCATGGCTGGATTTTTTTTCAATCCTCCCAAGTACTAGGATTATAGGCATGTGACAAGATGCTTGGCTTGGCCATCTTTTTTTTTTTTTTGGTGCTGGGGATTGAACCCAGGAGGAGCATTCTACCATTCTACCTCTGAACTACACCCTGAGCCCTATTTTATTTTTGAAACAGTGTTTTGCTAAGTTGCTGAGAGTCTTGTTAAATTGCCAAGGCTAAGCCCGGCGTGGTAGCGCACGCTTGTAATCCCAGCATTCGGGAGGCTGAGACCGGAGGATCCGGGTTCGCGGCCAGCCTCAGCTACCTAGTGAGGCACTCCGCAACTTAGTGAGACTCAGTTTCAAAATAAAGAATAAAAAATAGGACTGGGGGTGTAGCTCAGAGGTAGAATGCCCTTGAGTTCAATCCCCAGTACCGCAAAAAAAAAAAAAAAAAAAAAAAAAAAAAAAAAAAAATTGCCAAGGCTAACCTTGAACCTGTGATCCTCCTGTCTTTGCTTCCCAAGTACTGGGATTACAAGTGTGCACTACTATGCCCAGCTCTGGCCATCTATTCTTAATATTTGTTTTTACTTTCTTTTCTGTCATCTGTAAGCCAATTGTCTACCTTTGTGTCTTTGAGTTCAACTCCCTCAAGAAAAGAACAAAATTGATTCAGCCAATCCAGAACAGCCCTTTGGAAGGGGTGTTTCTTCTAGAATTTCTGTCTCTTACAAAATACAGTAGCCCATAGATGGCTATCTTTGGTTCAAGAATGAATCTATCATCTAACATGAAAGTAGTTGGAGCTCACTTGGTACAAAGCATGGTCAACAATGCTTAAGAGGCTGTCTGTTGTCCCACTTGCTTCAAGAAAGGAGCTGAGAGCATGTACTTCTGATATGCATTATCAAAACTCAATATTATAATTTACATTGATGTATTAAGATGGCAGAGGTAAGGGTTTACCTTTAGGTCTTGACCTAAATATTTCAATAATTTCTAATGAAGAGTTTAAAGATCTGCTCCAGGAGAGTGCCACTGTGAGTCTAAGCATGGCTGGATTCTTTTTCAATCAACTAGAAAGTATTTCCTAACAAACTCACTGATGTCTCCTGATGGAATTGAACAAGTTGCTGAAAGATAATTATTTAGAAGCAGATACAAACAGGCTTCTTGTTCCCTACTACGGCGGAGATGCCTTAATTCGTACCCACTATTGACCTTCATTCTTATTTTAGGCCCAAATTATCAGTTATCCCAAATAATGCTACTTTCAAGATGTACCATGACCTCCCTTGGCATGTCTTTCATCACCCACAAATTCCCCCCCTAACCACATACCTACCAACTTCTCAACTCAATCATTTCATTTCTTTTTTTAATTTTTAATTGGTGCATTGTAATAATATATCTTTGTTAGGTACAAGCTAATAAAAGCATACAAGCACACATTTCTCATTTAACCCTTCCCCAATTCCCACCCCATTTTCTCTCCCCTCCCTCCTTCTCATGTTCAGTTTAGTGATTGACTTTAGTGATATGTTTGTGAAAGTATATCATGTGCCTTAGGGTGTTTCCCTCCCCTCCCCATCACCTTCAGTTAAGTAACCTTCTTTGATCATCTAAGGTTTCTCCTTCTTCAGCTAGAGTCCTTCTTATGATCCACTTTCTCCTTAGCTTCTGCATATTAGGGACAGCATATGATTTTTTTTACTTTTTGTGACTGACTAATCTCACTTAACATGTTTTCCAGTTCCATCCATTTCCCTGCAAGTGACATGATTTTGTTCTTCTTCTCATTTCTGATTATTCTTCAGGGTGGGTTGGAACCTTTGAATGTTCCTTCACATTTTCTCTTCATATTCAAATTCAGGGGCTAAGCTGTACCACTCTTTTATAGGCAAAAGCTCTCATAATCAGAGTTTCCTCCTCTAAATTCATCACTCATTCCTTAACCTAGATTACTTCTACATGACTAAAGTTGTTGAATTATCTGTTTCTACTCTCTCCAATTACTAAACCATCACTACATTATCCCCTTTTCTAAGATTCAATGTTCATTAGATCCAATCCAAACTACAAAGTTCTCATCAACTACATGCAATTTTTCTTTGGTTTCTCTAACTACATCTGCCAGGACACAACACTTGATTGTTTTGTACATATCCTTAGTGTTCACACCTAAACACTTTCCCTTATGTGCTTAATTTAGGGAAAAAGATTAATATCAATTTTAAAAAATGGTAAAATGAACAAACAAAAAATCCAGATATTTTATACTTGCAAATATAAATGAGTATAGCTTATGGAAAGATTACTGTATAAATATACTTGAGCTCACCTGCTTAATTACATAATTAAAATTCAGATAGACCTTAATTATATACTTTATGAAATAAAAGAGAAATTGGTCTCCAATAGAAACAAATTTAATTTCAAAATAAATAAATAAATAACTCCTTCCTAAGCTGATGCTCATAGTATATTCACCATACTGCTACTGCCATTTAATTGAATCTAACTTTTAAATTAAAAAAGAAAATATGTTAAAAGTAATATGATAATTGTATATTAGGTAGTATTGCCTTTCAGTGTTTCAAATAATGAAGGCAACATTGATTAACCTCTTCATTACTTTAAAATGTTCATCTGGGAAAAAATTAGCTCTCCCAAGTTCAAATTTTCTAAATTTGAAACCCACAGAGCTCGAGGACACAGGGCAATAAAGCATAGGGTGGTTCATTAGAGGAAGTGTATAATTACAGATTACTAAGCAAATAATATGGATGCCATTGAATTACACAAGAGTTGATCAGTAGAAGAAAATGGTATAGAATTACAAAATTAGGCACCAATACCTCAGAGATATAATTATGTCAATTTCTGAGCATTATCTGGTTCTTTTAATATAAAGTCATGGATGATAATTACGCTTTAATAACCTGCTAAAAGCTGGTAAAACAAAAACAAAAACAAACAAAAACCTACTACCATTTGGACTGTCATTCATTGGAGCTTAACTTCATAAGAGCTTTAAGTTGATGTGTCTACTTGACCTTTCCATGTTTTTTTTTTTTATTTCAAAAATTACCATGATTTATACCACATACTACTCTATAAAGTAACCATGCTGCTATCCAGTTACTGTTGTGTCAATACTGTTTGTAAATATTGTTTTTATTAAAATGGCTATTCATGTGGTCAGAGATAGAATTGCCAATAGGCACTTAATTTCTTGCTTGGTCATAAGCAGAAAAGATTCATAATTTCATAGTTACTTCAACCAGAGTGGGCCATAGGGAGAAGTTAGATGTAGTTAACCAGCATTGCTTCAATCATTCCCTCAGCACATTCTTTACATTGTTGGTTTTGCTGTTGTTAACTCAACTCTTTAAAGCTACTACCACAAAACCATCGATCATTTTCTCGATGGACAGCACCATGTAAAACAGAGGCCAGTAAGGCATCCGCCTAAGGTTGCAGAGCTACAAGTACGTATATTATACATTTTCCCTCTATGTGAGTTATTTTGGAAATTGGGAGAATTCATGGCTAATAAAAAACCTTGCTGGTCAAACCAAGTAAAAATGAAATATTGTTGGAAAATCTCTACTCATTTTATATGTAATATATTTTCAGAGCACAGAGAAAAATAGTATAGATTCCTGGCTTCTAAAACAATAATTAATAGAACAGGCAATTTTTACATTATAATTTGGGCATGGATCGAGTATTTGCAGGAGCCAAGGCCCTACTGTTTAGAAAAGCCATTTATTTTAGAATGGTCCATATGCTGATAAATTATCTTGGATAAATACATCATAAAGGAAGTAACTGCTGATTTTATTAAATAAAAGGTATTAAAAACTTTGGCTTGTCCACTGAACAATAACGATTTTAAAAAATTCTTATTTCTTTCCTTTTTGAGATAAGTAGATATGATTTCAAAAACCAGTATCTATTACTCACTGAAAATGGGGTTACAATAGGTATTTGCCAAAAGGTTGAGAGTGAGGAGGTTATCAAAGGCTCCTCAAAGATTTAGAACTGGGCAATATTTCCTTGTTATCATTTGCTCATCTAAACTCATCAGTAAAATCTTTGCATACTGTCTGATTTCCCTCAAGAGTGTTTATTTCCTATTTATAGCCTATATCAGCCGGGGGAAATTGCAGTCCACAAAGAAATGATAAGGAACATTTTTCACTCAGCACTTCTATAGTAGCTAGTGATTTTTAGTAGAGGGGAATTTATCCCCATCCTTTATAATGAATATATTACTTATGCTCTCATGACATAATGGAATAGTGGGTCTTCACCAGGACTATTGTTTTCCATTTCAGGGAAAAGAAGAACAAAATTATAACATCATTTCTTTAAAGCAAGTGTCCAACCTCTGAGTCTTTAAACATGTCATTATATTTGCCTTTGTAACTAAGCAGTCACATTAGCACTGTCTTCAACAAAGAAGGAAAAACATATTTAGAGAATTTATTCACCATTGAAATCTTCATTATATGCAGTCTAGGGGAAACTATTTGAAGGTGCACTCCGAATTGGGGGTTAAAATGAGAACACGGTCACCTCCACCTCAGAGTCCAATGGAGAAGTATCGAAGTGTGCTGGATGGCTTAATCATCTACTTTGAAGAGATGATTTGGAAATTGGGAACAGAGCAAACACTGTCAACATCCAAGTTCAGTTAAGATATTATAGTATCTTGATCTAATTAGAATGACCAGGGCATATTCATCTGGAATAAAAATAAAGACTGATAACCCACTACACTGCATTTTCTCAGAAGAAATATTATGCAAACAGGAGAGCTGGCTACTGATCATGTAACTTCATTAAGGCCTGTTTCCCAGAGTGCTAGTAACACGGAGGGGGTTTTCCAACTTAAAAGTTCTTTTTAAATGCCCAAAACCTCCAATAAAATTCTCTTAGATGTTAAAGAGCCCATAAATGGTCAACTAAAGTGGATTTTTAGTTTCATCCCAAACAAAAAAATAATTAAGGAATAGTAGGATCTTGTATTTTAGTTTGGAAATTAGGTTTTTTGAGTAGAGGAAGTCATATGAAATTGCCATTTTTGTAGGTCAAACAACAACAATTTCGCATGGTTTGAACTAAGATTTAGAAATATAAATTAAGCCATTAGAATTATTACCAACGCTCTGAGAAAAAATATTTCCAAATAGGAGAGGGGTAGGCAAATTTGGAAGATTACGCAATGCAGATGGCTATGAAAATGAAAATATGCGTTTTAAAATATTTTCGAAGCCGGGCGTGGTGGCGCACGCTTGTAATCCCAGCATTCGGGAGGCTGAGACCGGAGGATCTGGGTTCGCGGACAGCCTCAGCTCCCTAGTGAGGCACTCCGCAACTTAGTGAGACCTGGTTTCGAAATAAAGAGTAAAAAATAGGGCGGGGGTGTAGCTCAGAGGTAGAACGCCTCTGAGTTCAATCCCCAGTACCGCAACAAAAAATAAAAATAAAAATAAAATAAAATATTTTCGAAAATGCATCAGTTGAAAAGCACCATCTCTAATAGTTCTTATATTACACAACTCCATCTTCCATGTTCTAACTCCATACAGACCACTAATACAACCAGAAGAACTAGATTAAGACAAGCCATGGCTTGGTACAGAGTGGGCCTGCCTTTTTTTGGCTATTATCTTCATCATGAAAACGTTGGGTCAATTTTTACTGAGGTTAATACTTTGTGCTTCTTTCCCTGAAACCAAGGAATGGTTTTTGCAAGATCTCTCAGGACTCTGTCCCTTGCCCCCACTCCAGTACAGGGATGCAAGGCAGCTTATCTTGTCATTTTAATGAAACATCTTTGAGGTATGATTTCACTGGGGAGAGATTTAGGAATCAAAGCTTAAGTAGGGCTTGTGAAAGTAAGTTATGCAGTACTGAGCAAAACACAATCTCTAGAACTCATTTTTCCCTCAGCAAGCATTAATGAATGTCAAAGCTTTATAGATTAGTTAATATACTTAGAGATAGAGAATACTTGTTTATTTTTCCAAAACCTCGATTCAGCCAGTACTTCACTGAGAATTGAATAAATAAATCCACTTAGTATGGTGTTTTTCAGAGCAAAATTCAGCAATATGTGCAAAAAGTCAAATTTATTTTTCTATCGTAAGCACATAAAATAATGACAATTGCTTTAATATTACCTAGCATATCAATATATCTGCCACGTTTGTACTTTCTTATTAATTATAATTTTATTTTTCTGTATTAGAATTTATCAGATAGGAAAACAAACCAACGAACTCAGTTCAAGCAAACACCTAATTACATTTTTCATGCTCTTTGTCATTTTAGTGAGTTTCCTATAAGAGAACATCAGCATGACTTTTATTAATGTCAGAAAATGCATTTTTCCCTTTGATAAAAGAAGAAAGGACCTTTCACATTCAAAATTCAATTTTTCTCCTAACATTTCCAATATGACACAAACATATGGTAAATAAAATTATTCTAATAAATATTAGAGCCAGTGGACCAAGGAGAGAATCTCTGAGCATGCTGTGAATATCTCAAATAGTAAAGAGCATCCAAAATATAAAAATCATTGAACTTTTAAGAAAAACTGAATAATTCAATAGCTTTTCATTAAAGAAAAAAGAAATGAAAACAATAATAAAGATTAACCAAGGTCTATGTATCAGAGACGGCTGACAGATGTGATTAGAAAGTTTTCTAGAGTTTGACACAGTGGAATGGGCCTGGTTAGAAAAGTTTACTTTCAGTCTTCTCAACAAGAATTTTATTAAGGTTGGGTTTCGAAATAAAACATGTTGGCAGAAGTAAAGGAATGACACATCAGCTAATTGCAACAAAAAGAATAATGTCTGCATTCCAGAACAAGGCAACTGGCGAGGAATATACATGCAGTTGGGTTTCCCTGAGCATTCCTTGCTGTAAAAGGATTAGCTATGCTTTTAAACTTTTCTTCTCCGGGGACATTTAGAAACATGCTGTTGTACCATTTGTCTTACAAAGTTACATGCAAGCATACCTAGAGGCAGGGAAGTGCTAGATAATCTGGAGAGCTTCCTAATGTTGAATGAAAACCAAATGGCAGAAAACAAATCCAAAAGGATCACTATTGCTCAAAGTGAATTCCACCACAAGTGCACAGAGTCCCAAAGATATGCTGCAAAATGCAATGCTATAAGCCCTATTCCATTGCTGCTTTGGTTTGGATATGGTTTCAGCGTGTCCGGCAAGGATCCACGTGTTGAAATTTAATCCTCATTGTGAGGTGTTAGGGTGGAAACTTAATCCACTACCATGTTTAGAAGTGAGGCCTTTGGAAAGCGATTACACTTAGATGAGGTTATCAGCATGGAGCCTCCATGATTGAATGCTGATGGCTTCAGAAGAAGAAGGACAGAGATCAAAAAGGACAGATGCATATGTCCCTGCCTCTTGCCATGTCATGCTCTGGGCCACCTCGGGACTCTACTGATTGTCATCAGATGCCAGCCCTCAGCCTTGGGCTTCCAAAATCATAAGCTGAAATAAACCTACTTTCATTAAATCGTACCCAGTCTGTGGTATTGTTTTATTAGCAAGAGAAAACAGAACAAGACAATTATTTATAGAGAATGTGGTGTTAACTCTCTGTAGATATAATACCTTAAGGCACTAGGGATTAAAAAAGAATTAGGAATCTCGTCGGTGAATATATGAGAAATTTCAAGCTGTGTGCTCAGAGTATGTAAAGTATTCATCGAGAAAAATGTCCAAATCTACTTTAAGAGTGGTGGGAACTATTTCTTAATATATCAGAAGAGGGCCGAAGAAGATTATTTCTTGACAGAAGTTCTCATGGGAAAAGCTCCCTTTTTTATTGGCTACAGAGATCATGTTAGAATTGATAGGAAAAGATCGACATTTTGAAATAAATAAAAGAGGTCACTTGCAGGAAAAGCCATTTTTTAAAGAAGTGAATTCTTGTTAAAAGATTCTCGCTTGTATTTAAGTCAAAACATTCATTTTGTTTCATGAACAAAGTGGTGTGGATTTTGCTTCTTTTAGTAATCATGCCACTTAGGTAAAACACTGGCTTAATGGACATGCAAATTGTGCAGTCGTGCAGGCAATCTGAGCGGTCTCTCTGGGCCCCTGGGTCAGAGGGCCCCTTGGTTTAATGCTTTCTTGATGCCATCTTGAAATTCTTAATGATCTCGGAACTAGAGGTCCCACATTTTGAATTTAGAGTGAGCTCCATAAACTATGGAGCTAGTCCTTGCTAAGACAAAACCCACCTGAAACATAATAAATCATCGGATTCTCCATTTTTCAAAGTTTTTTCTTTCAGTCTTTTGAAGTATTGGAGATTGAACCCAGGAGCCCTCTACCACTGATCTATGTCTCCAGCTCTTTCTATCTTTTAGTTGAAGACAGGGTCTTGCTAAGTTGTACAGGCTGGCCTCGAACTTGGCATTCTCCTGCCTCGGCCTCCCCAGTCACTGGGATTGCAGGCCTGTACCACTGAGCCAAGCACAAATTTCTTTTCTTAACATTTGAAAAATATTAGAGAATCTTAGCGAGGTATGGTACTGTACACCTGTAATCCCAGTACTTGGGCGGCTGAGACAAGAGGATCACAGGTAGGAGGCCAGCCACGGCAACTTAGCAAGACCCTCAGTAACTTAGTGAGACCTTGTTTCAAAATAAAAAATAAAAAGGGACTGGGGGTGTAACAGCTCAGTGATAGAATGTCCCTGGGTTCAATCCCCAGTGACACACACACACACACACACACACACACACACACACAAATCTTTAAAATGGTGTCATACTTAATATTCTTTATAATTTCTTAATGCTAGTTTCTTTTCTTTTACATTTATAAAATCATATCAAGGAAGAATTTTCTGGTGGTTAAATCACTTCCTTTAGTGGCTGCACTCACTTTTCAATGTGCTCAATTATGATTTAGTAAGAAAATGGTCTCAGTGCTCCATTTCCTTTTCATTAAAAGGACATTTTGGGGTGTTAAAAATAAAATCAAAAGCGGAAAAGATGGAAACAGTTTTAGATTTCCTTTCCTCTCAGTTCAGATCCATGAGGATGTGAGAGGCAAAGATGTGAAAATAAGAGAAATGAGAAATCCCAGCCCAGTGTGGTGGCACACGCCTATAATCCTAGAACTTAGGAGGCTGAGACAGGAGGATCACAGGTTCGAGGCTGGCCTCAGAAACTTAGTGAAACACTCTTCCAAAATAAAAATAGGGCTGAGGGTGTAGCTTAGAGGTAGAATGACCCTAGGGTCAATCGCCATATTCCCAGAACCAAAAAATTAAAAAAAAAAAGAAAATAAAATAAAACAAAACCTTTCACATATATCTATTTGCTACCTGAAGAACATATCAGAATATCTCTCAAGAGCAATCAAATGGCCTCTAAGTACAAACAAGTAAAGCTAATGACAGAATAAGTATGCTAATGTTATACTAATAAATAATAGGAGGGAAACTCATTCTTCAGTAGATATATTCCTAAACCATTATGCAATTCATTATCTACCTCTTTCCAACCACAAAGGAACTCTATTTTAACATGCCCAGGACAGTGCTACTTAAGACCTTCTTTGGTAATTCAATTCACAAACTAAACACACACAGACACACACACACACACACACACACACACACACACACACACACTGCCAAGTGATCATTTCTTTTTTTTTTTTTTTTTTT